>PVKY010008822.1:0-13759 GCA_004027775.1 Bradypus variegatus
AAGTGTCCCTTAATTGTCAGCATGAACCTCCAGTAAAGTTGTCTCCCCTTCTCCTCACTGAAGATGAGAAATGGAACTGGGAATTTCCTCTGTTTGGAAAATGGGAAACAGAATAACACCAACCACTGCAAATATGAAGAAGAGCCTCCAAGTTTCATAAATGAGGAGTAGGAAGATGGAGGCTCTCTGCACCACGGGGTCTCCTCTTGAGCCAGCAAAGCCTCCACTGACCCAAAGGGTGGCCCTAGCCCTGCCTCTCTTGTCCCCCTGCAAATGGCTGGGTTAGGAAGGACTGACTTAGTGCAGAAATAAACAATGACCAAAAAGGAACCGAAACAGGATCTATTAAACAAATATTGCAAGATCAAGAAATAAATAGCAGGAAAGGCAAAGTGCGGACAAACACACATATGTGAAAGATCTTGCATGGGGAAGATGAAAACTTTTTTTTTAAATCAGAAACTCAAAGATCTAAATGAAAAACTTTTCCTATAAAACAAAAGCTGAAAGAAGCTGAAATAAGAGAGAGTAGGACAATAGGAGATGAAAAATTGGCAGGCAGAGCTCAAGAAAACAAGTTGGGAGGAAAATGCATTGCAAAATGAAGGCCATCCCAGAACCAGACAAAAGGGGAACAAATGTGACTGTAAACACCATTGGCCACACAGGGACCAGGCTTGAAAAAGTGAGAAAAAATAAAGTAGAAAAGAACTAAGTTTTAAAAATGACTAGAGAAAAAGCATAGAAAAGGGAAGCGAAAAGAAGATATAACACACACATAATTGGGGGCCACACAGAAGCTAACCTAACAAACATAAAAAGAAAAGAATTCAAATGATTCAAGAAGAATTTTCGTGAAATTACACAAAAGGATGAAGTCTCTGAATTGGAAGGTCGCACTAAATTCCTATATAAACCGGTGCCTATGATCATCACTGGAGCCTGCTTGAAAATTGCTGGGGATCAAAGATAAAGAAATTATTTGGCATCCAGGCAAAAATATGAAGGTGCCAACCTGGGGAGAAAAGTCCCAGATGGCTTCAGATTTTTCTACAGCCAAACCCAATTTTAGAAAAGAGTGCAATCTTTCTTACAAAATCCTTAGGGAAAGAAAGCGTGAGCCAAGAATTTAATATCCTATAACACTGTCCTATAGGTTTAACCATTAAGAAAACATTTCTAAAAATATTCATGAATTTAGGGGCACTATTCTGTTTAGGTGCCTTTTAAAGAAATTAACAGAGAATGAACTTCAGTTTACAGAGAAGAATGGAGAAACCATATCAGCAGGACTGACTGTGAGCCATGAATCTACCCAGTTGTATGACTGAGGCTAAATTCACCGTGAGAATTGCGGCTCTGAAATGTAAGCGTCCTAGCGAATGCCAATCTGGATATAATAACATAACTAGGGTAGATCATGAGGAAGGCTCCCCAGCAAGCCCTCCCATCATCCTGTACGCCACTCCTCCCACCAAGTCTCCCCACACCCCCCCATGAGGATGGGCAGCCTTATGGCTTGCACTGGCCAATGAGTGGAAGGGATGGTGGGTGAGCTCTGGGCCCTGAGAGGGTTGGTGTCTCTGAGGGTGACTGTGGGAGGCTGCAGCCTCCTGTGAAGAAGGCTGAGTGCAGTGTCCGAGGGAGGGGTCCAGCCAGCCCTCAGCCACTCCTGTCACCCCCTCTGATACGCCAGACATGGAAGGAAAGCTCCCTGGACATCCCAGCCCCCAGAAAGCAGAGGCCGGCCTTCTGCTCGCGAACTAGATGGAGCCTGCAGGCTGGGGAGATGCTGTCGGTCGCTCCTGGGCAGCCTGCGCGTGTGCCTGGGTCGTCTCTGTACTTCCCTGACTAACTCTGTAGTTGGCATATAGTTGATGCTCTGTAAATATTTGCTAAACAGATGATGATTTGCAAATACATTTGCTTCATATCTCAGAAAGATGCAAGAGGGGAAAACCCTATGGAATACGGGCAGGGAAAACAAGCTGCGATGAGAGTGCAAACTGTAGTCTGATCACCATGCAAAACTCACACACAATTGTGAAAACTGGATTAAAATTCACAGAGTAAGCAGGAAAGGGTGTGGTTGCCATTGTAGAGAACCGAACTAAGGAGACAGAGGACAAACCTTTGAAACACTCTGAAAATCCAAAAGAATAAAACAAAAAAGAAAAAAAAATCCACGAGGGAAATGGGGTTCCTGGAGGCGCAGAGGGAGGAGCTGGGAGGTCGCCCAGACGGAGACGCGTGAATCGGCACGTGGCGGGAGGACACTGAGAACCGCGGCCGCATCTGGGCATCTAAAGGGCAGCAACATTGCGGACGGAGCGGCGAGGAAGGACACACGTTCTCACCCAGCCTGGAAAGGGTTTTGAACGTCAACGATAAAGAAAACACCGATCCCAGTACCTGCAGCGGACACTGCCGGGGCCCCACCCCGATCCCCTCAGACCCCCTTGGCCCCCCACTTCTGTGGACTTTGCAGCCACCAACTCCAAGATGCATCTTCCTTCCAAGGATGCTCCCGGAGCTGTGCGTGCTCGCAAGAGCTGCGGCGCCTGGGCCTTTCCGGTCCCCGCTCCAGGCTGCAGCTGACGACTGGCCGGCACGGAGGCGCCAGCGCTGGGGACCAACCGCGGGTCGGGCTTACCCTCCAGGCTGAGGCTGGTTCTCCTCCCCGGTCCCGCTCCCCTCCCCATGGGTCTCCCAGGGGGCACGTCCTTGGGAAATGCTGGCATCTGCAGCCTTGGGCCAGGGTCTGCCCCGGGAGAATCTGGTCCACCTTGGCGTGTAAGAGCTCAAGGAACTGAACTGGCTCTATACCCAGGCTGCTTTCCGAGAGCAGCCCCCTAGCACGGGGCCCGTGATGGAACACTGCTTCGTGGTTCCTGGGTCCTGGGACACCTGTGCCCCGGCCCGAGGCAGCTCCCCCGACCCCCGGGCGGCAGTCTGGGGTGGGAAACCCTCAGTTCCAGGGGAGCTGGTGGAAAGCTCCCGGTGAGGAGGGGCAGCAGGGGAGCAGTGGGGGGCAACACTGTGAGCGGACGGCACAAAGACCGGCCCTCCGCTGGCGGTGACCGCTGCCTTCCAGCCCCCTGCCAGTCATCTTTTCAGTGTCGTCATCCACATCTTGGCTTTCTGCTGTCCCCATCTCCCAGGCAACAGGGAAGTCAGCTCTCGGGGCCTCTGGCTTCCTGGGCCAGCTCGTCCCGCCTGCGCTGCTTCCCGTCCTTGGCTCTTTATCTAAAGAATGCTGTCCCCGAGACAATTAGCTCTAACAACCTTAGACAGTCCACGTGGCTCAGTGGAAGGAGCTTTGTCAGCGGCCTCCGCGTAAGAATTTCACAATCAGCCAAGATGTCACCCACAGGCACAGACAAAAGCGAGTGTTGCAGAGATGCAGGGACTCAGGAAACACAGCACTTGGGGAGCTTCTTGAGAGCTGCTCCAATTGCTGAGGTTTGACGCAAAGTAGATGTAACTCACAAATAGTCTATTCAGCCTCGATTTGCTTAGTTCTAATGTCTTCTAGCCAGTGGAATATCAATAACGGTGATGGTCATGCAAAATGATGGCAGGTGGCACTGATCAGGCCATCTACTGGGCACCCACAATACTTGATGATGGGGAGGCCAATAATATCCCATCTATAGACCAAAGACAAGAGCTGGGGAGATTAATAGACTTGACCAAGGTCTTGGGAGGCTGGAGTGGTGGAGCAAGTTGCAAACCTAAGACGTGTGGCACCGAAGCCCACGCCCATCGACCAGCTCGCTGCGGGCTCCCCTCGTGCTGCAGGTGTGTCCAGCTGGGGCCGGCACGGTGGCAGAGCTGTGGGCAGTGTGGCCACCTGGGAGGAGGCAGTGGGGGTCAGAGAGAAGTGGCTGCTGTCACCCAGAGCCAGTGAGGGGCGGAGCTGAGTCTGGGCTGGGGCAGCTCCCACTGTCCTCAGGCTCACCTGGGTGTGGCCCCTCAGGGATTTAGGTGGAGCCCCCTGCCCTGGGCTCCTTGGTTTCTTTAGCACAGATGGTCTGCAGGACAGTTAGTTCTCTGTTCCAGAGGTTTTAGCTCAGATTTGAGCCTCCATGCTGTAAACACCAAACTTGCAATTGTCTTGAGGGGGCAGCCGACCAAGTGTGCAAGCCCCACAAGCCTCCAATTCCGACCCTCCAGCCCCAGAGGACCCCTAAAGTCCTGCACGACTCCCTTCTACCCCAACTTTCCTCTGCTCAGGCCAAGCCTAATTCTTAGCCTCCAGCCAGGTGGGGGATTGCAAAGGACCCTGGAAAACATGCAAAAAACCTCACCTTATCTCTCAGAGTTCTCCTCTCTCTGGAATTTTCATTCCTCTTGTGTTTACTGAGTCACACTTCTCTGATGCTTTAAGCTGATTATTTTTCATACTTTATCCAGCTTTTCTGGATCCAGTAGAAAACAAGACAACAGACAGCAAACTGATCACATAGAAATTACATTAAATGGAATGCACTGACTATCTCAAGTAAAAACTAATGATGTCATGCTGAACACAAAACAAGGCCCAGTTATAAACTACTTACAAGAGACCCTCCTTAAGTCTATGGGCTTAAAAAGGGTGAAAGAAAAGAATGGGAAACAGAACGTGCACATGCTACCCGGGAGCAAGCTAGGAGAAGAGCTACATTAATGTCAAAAAAAGCAGATGTTAAGGCAAGACACTTTGCTAGAGACAGGAAAAGCTCAATATTCCAGGAAGAAATTTCAACCCATTTCAGCATCAGGAACATAAAACATATGAAGGAAAAATTGATGAAACTAAAAACAGGCAAATCCACATTCTTGGAGGAAGACTTAGAACCGCCTGCTTTTATCAGGAAGAGGCAGAAAAAATACCAGTGGCGAGACAGCTCCGGGCGACACAATTGACAATCCCGGCCTAATGGGCAAGTGGCTCAGAGCCCTGCACCCGGGAAGACTGGGGTCACGGCCGTCGCCAGCACGTGGGACACCAGCATCGCCCTGAGCTGGCTCATAAAGCAAGTCCCAACATGTTTCAGATTTTCCAAAGTACGTTCTCTGGCCACAGTGGAATTAAGTTGGAAATAAAAACATAAAGACCTCTGGAAAATGCACAGCTGCTCGGAAATTAAGCCATATGCCTCTAATCAGAGGTCATGGAGCCATGACAAAGGAAATTTTCTAGAAAATACTATGCTCTGATTGATCATAGCGATACACCATATTAAAATTGAGGAATGAAGCTGAAGCGGTGCTTACAGGGAAATTTATAGCCTAATATGCATACATTAAAAGAAGAAAGGCTGAAAATCAATTCCCTAAGCTTCCTTCTCAAGCAGCTAGAAAAAGCCAAGCCAACTGAAAGCAGAAGTAAGTAAACGACAAAGGTATGACCAGAAATCAACAAAATAGAAAACAAACATTTTTCAGAGAAAGTCCACAACGCCAAAATTTGTTTTTTTTATAAAGATTAATAAAATGGATATAATGTGAACAAAAGTGGCCAAGGGAAAAAAAGAGACAAATACAAATGAATAATATCAGGAATAAAAAGGCGACTATCACTACAGATCCCACAGGCATTAAAAAACATAAATAGAGATTATAATAAACAACTTTAAGCTAATAAATTTGACAATTGTGATTAAAAACACAAGTTACCGAACTTGATGGACGATCTTAATCGGAATAGTCTGATATCTACTAAATAAGTTGTATCCATTATTAAAATGCTTCTCACCAAGAAAATCTAGAGCTTGAATTGTTGCATTGGTGTATTTTCCAAAATACCTCAGGGAGAAACGGGCCTTTCCAAGCAGTAGGATGGGAAGAACGTGCCCCAAACAGGACACAAAGTCAGCGTGGCCCGGGCGGCAGAGGGCCCTGGGGGCAGCCACCTTCCCTGTCTCCATCGGGGCACTGCTCGTGTGTGCATATTTGCTGTGTGGAGATTCTTTGAGTTTTATATTAATGATTCATCCACTTTTCTGTTCATGCGATATACTTAAAGTTTATCAGAAAAAACTTGTACATTCAATGCATCATTGTTTACAATAGAGAAAAAGTAAAAACTGCCTAAATGTCCATCAACAGGCAAGTGTTCAAGTCAATTAAATTAATATTGCATTAATAATAAATATCATGAATTAATGTTATAGAATGCTAGGGCAAAGTCAGACAGAATAAAGCATATTGAAATGAACTGGCACAGGAAAGATGCAAGCTATACTGTTGAATAAAAAAAAGAAATGGCCTGCATGAAATACATACAATTTTTAAATGTATACAAATAAAAACTGTATATTTCTACAGGTTATATATTTGTACAGCAACATACAGAAAACACAGCAACTGTAATAATCACTATTTCTAAGGGAGATACCAGACTTGAGGGTGAAAGCCAGGGGACATTTTCGGTTTATATAAAAATTTGACAAGGTAATTAAGATATTTTAAATGATCTGTGGAAGATTTCCCAAAAAGATACATCCTAGACAAAGAAAAAAAAATTCAATGTATCAAAAAGAGTTAAAATTGCACAAATGAAAGTATTTTACCTTGAAGCAATGAAACTGGAAAGTATCATCAAAAGTTCAGATAAAAAATCCTTACCAATGGTGATTTAAAAGTACTCCTCTAAACATAACATTTGGGGATAAAAATAAAAAGAAATATTACTTATGTTCTAAACTATTAGGGAAATAATGAAATTGATAACAACAAATGGTTTGTGCAAAGCTGTCTTCAAAGGTGAAGTCACAACTTCAAATACTTTCATTATCAAGGAAGGATAAAAAAAAGAACAAAATTTTCAAGTCAATGAGTTGTTTTAAAAGCAGTTCCATGAAAGAATAAAATAGTACAGATAACGGGAGAAATTATTAAATTAGAAAGTAGAAAATGAGAATTCATAAGCAAATTATCATTTAAATGAAAATAAGTAAATCAAAATAAGATAAATTAAAGAAGTATATCTGAAAAAATACACCATAGATGAAACTTTGGTTATTCTAATTACTACAAAGAGGGAGTGAAAAACAGAATCATAAAGTCATATAAGATGTAAAACAAATACGTAGGCGATTTTTGAAAGGGGTCAGTGCAAACGGTGGCGTGGGGAATTCCAGGGGCCCATCCCTCCACAGGAACACTCAATAAACTGGCAACACCATCTGAGTCGACTTTACCAAGCTCTGGAAAACTGTCACAGGTTTGCAGCCACCAAGTGAAAGGTAACCGAGACGTGGGAGGTGAGGTAAAAACATGTGGCATTTTTAACTCACCTCAGCCCCTTCCTGTGTTCCCGCTGTGTGCTCCTGGTTGCAGAGGGAGCAAAGCAGAACTCGGTCTCCAAGAACTGTGTTTTTCAGTTGTGACCTGCCTGAGGTCTCCCTGAAGATCTAAAGAAAAGGGCTGGCTTTATTTGGCCCAACTGGGAACCTGCTCAGGGTGGAGAAGCAGCTGCACGAGAGGACAATGAAGCAGCCACTGCCCCGTGGGGAGAGGACATCAGTTGGAGCAAGCCATAGGCTGGAGGGCCTGGGAGGGAACGGTGGGGCATGTGACACCTTGGGGAATGAGGACCATGGGAAGCTGCCACCTATTCCTGGGACCCTGTAAGGGAAAGCATGCCCAGGAGGGGTGCATACTCAGAAAAGACCTAGGGAGCCCCCATGTTGTCCTCTCAGCTGACCTCTGGCTCTGCACAAACAGGAAGTGAAGCTGAAGGCAGAGCTGTAAACCACCTGGGTGATGGTGGAGGAAGCCCCGACACACACACAGAACCCAGCTATGAAGTCTGGAGGTTAGATCTACACCTACATCTATGGATTCCAGGAATTTAAGAAAATCCCTGGGAAAGCACTAGCTGACCACTCAGCCAACAGGACAGAGACTTCAATGGTCACAGAAAGCAACAACAACAGCAAAAATAGTCTTTAGAGAAAGAGTTTAGAAAAGTCACTAATGAAACTACAACCCAGAACAAGCAGGGACAACAAACTCTGGGAGAGGGTAGGGAGGGATCTGATTTCCAGAATTACCACATCACTATATTTTAAATGTCTAGTTTTCAGTGAAAAAGTGGGAGAGAGGCATGAAAAGAAACAAGAAAGTATGGCCTAGTCATAAGAAAAAAAATCAACAAAAACTGCTCCTGAGGAAGCCCAAACATTGGACTTGTTAGACTAAGACTTTAAGCCATTGTCTGAATTATGCTCAATAAGCTAAAGGAAATCATGGACAGAGAACTTAAGGAAAATGTAAGAAACCAGTTTTATTGTATTTTTGGTTTGTAATGTCTCACGTTCTCTTATATGATTTAAAAGACAAATGCATAAAACAACACTTATAAATATATGTTAATGGGCACAAATATATAAAGATGCAATTTGTGACCATAATAATATAAAGGGGTAGGGACAGAGCTATATAGGAGCAGAGTTTTGTGAATTGTTGAAGCTAAGTTGGTATTAAATCAAATAATTTTATTATAAGTTGAAGAAGTTAATTGTGATCCTCAGGCTAGCCACTGAAAAATGTAATCAAGAAGTACACAGAAAAGGAAATGAGAAAAGCGTCAAAATAGCATACTAAAAAAATCATTTCTACACAAAAGAAAGCATTAATGGAGGAAGCTGAGGAACAGAAATACATAACATATGGGAAACAAATAGGTAAATGGCAAAATTAAGTCCTTCTTTATTGGTAATTACTTTAAATGTAAATGGATTGAACTCTTCATCTATAAGGTAGATATTGGAAGAATGGATAGAAAAAAATGATACAATTATATGCTGTCTATATCAGACTCACTTTAGATCAAAAGACACAAAAAGGTTGAAAGTGAAAGGAGGCAAAAAGATATTCCATGCAAATGGTAACCAAAAGAGAGCTGGGGTGGCAGTAATAATATCAGAGAAAACAGACTTTAAGTTAAAAATTGTTATAAGGCACAGAAGGACATTATATATCCATAAATGGCCAATCCAGCAAGAATATATAGCAAGTTTAAACATACATGCACCTCACAACAGAGCCCCTAAAATACATGAAACAAAAATGGGCAGAATTGAAGGGAGACATACAATAGTTGGAGATTTTAATACTCCACTTTCAATAACGGATAGCACAAGTAAACCCAAGATCAATAAGGAGACAGAAGATTTTAGCAATACTGTGAATCAATTAGACACAGCAGACATATATGGAACTCTCCACCCAACAAAAGCAGAATGCACATTCTAATAAAGTGAACATTGAATATTCTCCAGTATCACATGTTGTAGGCTTAAAACAAGTCATATTAAATTTTGAAAGATTTAAATAATATAATGTGTCTTTTCTGCCCACGATGAAATGAAACTAGGAAACAGTAACAGAAGGAAAACTAGAAAAGTCACAAATATTTGGTAGTTAAACAACACACTCTTAAACGACCAGTGGGTTAAAGGAGAAATCATGAGAGAAATTAGAAAATACTCTGAAATAAGTGATAACAAGCATATAGCATACCAAACTTTGGGGATGCAGCAAAAAACAGTGGTCAGAGGTAAATTTATAGCTGTAAGTGCCTGCATTACAAAAAGGAAAATCTCAAATAAATAAACTAATTTTACACCTTCAGTAAATAGAAAGAGCAACCTTACAACAACAACAACAAAAAAAACTAGAAGAAGGAAGGAAATAATAAAGATTAGAGCAGCGATAAATGAAATAGAAAAAAAAAGAAAAACTATAATCAATGAAATCAAAAGTTTGTTATTTGAAAAGATAAAAAAATTGACCAAATGTTAGCTAGACTTAGTAAGAAAAAAGACAAAAGATTCCAATTATTAAAATCAGAAATGAAAGTGGGGGCATACTGCCAATGTTAGAGAAATAAAAAGGATTATAAGAGAATACTATAAGCATTTGTATGCCAACAAATAAGATAACCTAGATGAAATGGTCAAATTCCTAGAAACTCATAAAATACTAAAATTGATTCAAGAAGAAATAAAAAATCTGAACAGATCTATACAAGTAAAGAGATTGAATTAGCACTCAAACAAGTTCCCATAAAGAGAAGCCAGGGTCCAGACGGCTTCACTGCTGAATACTACTAAGCATTTAAAAAGAATTAACACCAAATCATTCTCAAACTTTTCCCAAAAATAGAAGAGGAGGGAGCACTGCCTAACTCATTCTAAGAAACCAGCATTACCCTGATATAAAATTCAGACAAAGGTACTGCAGGAATAGAAATTACAGACCAATATCCCTTATGAATATAGATGGAAAAATCCTAACAAAATACAAGCAAACAGAATCCAGCAGCATGTTAAAAGGGTTATACACCATGACTAAGTGGGATTTATCTCAGGACTGAAAGGGTGGCTCAACATACAAGAACCAATCAACAGAATACACCACATTAATACAGTGAAGGGGGAGAATACAGGATCATCTCAATCGATGCAGAAAAGCATTTGACAAAATCCAACATCCTTTCTTGATAAAAACACTCTATACTAGGAACATAAGGGAACTTCTTCAGCATGATAAAGGGCATTTATGAAAATCCTATAACTAATACCATGCTCAATGGTGAAAGACTGAAACCTTTCCCCTTAAGATCAGGAACAAGACAGAGGCTGCTTTCAACACTGAATTGGAAGTTCTAGCTAGAGCAATTATGCAAGAAAAAGAAGTAAAAGGCATCCAAATTAGAAACACGGAGATAAAACTATCTCTATTCACAGATACCATGACCTTATACATAGAAAATCCCCTAAGAACTCACAAGAAAAGAGAACTGTTACATTTAATATTAAATTCAGCAAGTTTCTGGATACAAGTTCAACAAGCAAAATTCAGTTGTATATTCTAGCAATCCAAAAAGGAAATTAAGACAATACTATTTACAATAACATCAAAAAGAATAAAATACTTAGGAATAATTTTAACCAAGGAGGTGCAAGACTTTTACACTGAAAACACAAAATATTGCTGAGAGTAATTAAAGAAGACCGAGATACATGGAAAGACGTGTTTCACGGTTGGAAGTCACTGTTGTTGAGGTGGCATTAGCTACTCAAAGCGATCCATGGGCTCCAGCTACCCCTATTAAAACCCCAACAGCCTTCTCTTTTTTACAGAAATGAAAAAGCTGATCTTAAAATTCATACGGAATTGTAAGACGTCTTCAAGAATCAAAACAATCTTTGAAAATAACAAATTTGGAGGTCTCACACTTCTGAATTTCAAAACTTACTACAAAGCTAACTAAAATAGTATGCAACTGGCATAAGGATAGACACATAGATCCACAGAATAGAACTGAGAGTCCAGAAATGAACCCACACATCTATGGTCAATTGGTTTTCAACCTGGGTGTCTAGACCACTCAACAGAGAAAGGATGGTCTCTTCAACAAATGGCTCTGGGATAAATGGAAAGCCACATGGGAAAGAATGAAGTTGGACCCTTACCTCATACCACATACAAAAATTATCTCAAAATGGATCAAAGACCTAAATGTAAGAGCCAAAACTAAAAAACTCTTGAAAGGAAATACAGTGGTGAATCTTTATGACTGAATTTGGCATTTTTTTCTTTTAGATATGACACCAAGTACATAAGGAACAAAAGGAAAACATATAAATTGGACTTTATCAGGATTGAAAACTTTTGTGCATCAAAGGGTGCTGTCAAGAGAATGAAAAGACAACCCACAGAATGGGGGAAATATTTACAGATCACATGTCCAATAAAGGTCTAGTATCCAGATTATATAAACATCTCTTACAGCTCAACAGCAGGAAAGCAAACAACCCAACTTAAAAAAAATAGACAAAGGACTTGAATAGACATTTCTTCAAAGAATATACATAAATGACCAACAAGCACGTGAAAAGCTTCTCAATGTCATTAGTCATTAGAGAAATGCAATCAAAATCACAGTGAGATGCTATTCACACCCACAAGGATGGCTGTAATTTAAAAAAAAACACAAGGGAAAATAACAAGCGTAGGCAAGGATGCAGAGAAATTGGAACATTTGTACATTGCTAATGTGAATTTAAAATGGTGCACCCACTTTGGAAAACAGTTTGGTAGCTGCTCAAAAAGTAAAACATAGAAATGCCACATGATCCGAATGAATATATATATACCCAAATGAATTGAAGACAGGTGTTCACACAAAGACTTGTGTGATGGTTTGAATCTGTGTGTACCCAAGAAAAGATCGTGTTCTTGAAGCTACTCATTCCTTTGGGTGTAGACCTACTGTGGGTGTGGACCCATTGTAAGTAGGATCTTTCGGTGAGTAGTATCTTAAGTTGAGCAGTGACCCACCTCATTCAAGGTGGGTCTTAATCCTACTATTGGAGGCCTTTATAAGAGGATAAAAGACAGAGAGAAGACACACAAAGTCCCGAGAAAAGCTGAGAGAGAAAAGCTTAGAAAGAAGGTCACAAGTGGCACAGCCAGAAGCTGAGAGCTGCGAAACCTGAGACAGAAGGGCCAGTAGATGCTGCCATGTGCCTTCCCGTGGGTCAGCAGCAGCCTTCAGAGCCCACATGTTCTGGTTTGCTAATGTTGCCAGAATGGGAAGCACCAGAGATGGACTGGCTTTTATAAAGGGGGTTTATTTGGTTACACAGTTACAGTCTTAAGGCCATGAAGTGTCCAAGGTAACACATCAGCAATCGGGTACCCTCACTGGAGGATGGCCAGTGGTGTCCGGAAAACCTCTGTTAGCTGGGAAGGCACATGGCTGGCATCTGCTCCAAAGCTCTGGTTTCAAAATGGCTTTCTCCCAGGACATTCCTCTCTAGGCTGCAGTTCCTCAAAAAATGTCACTTTCTGTTTCTCTTGGGGTGTTTGTCCTCTCTTAGCTTCTCTGGAACAAGAGTCTGCTTCCAACGGCCATCTTCAAACTGTCTCTCATCCACAGCTCCTCTCTCAGCTTCTGTGCGTTCTTCAAAGTGTCCCTCTTGGCTGTGGCTCCTCTTCAAAATGTCACTCTCAGCTGCACTGAGTTTCTTGTATTTGTCAGCTCATTTATATGGCTCCAGTGATATAATTTAGACCCACCCTGAACAAGGAAATTATCCATCAGAGTTATCACCCACAGTTGGGTGGGGCACATCTCCATGGAAACACTCAAGGAATTAAAATCTAATTAACACTGATACATTTGCCCACACAAGATTACATCAAAGATAATGGCATTTTGGGAGACAAAATACATTCAAACCGGCACACCAGGTATTGTCCTGATGATGCCTTGATTTGGACATTTTCACGGCCTTAGAAATGTAAGCTTGTAAGTTAGTAAATAGCCATTGTAAAATCCAGCCCATTCCTGGTATACTGCATTTCAGCAGCTTTAGCAAATCAAAACAACATGTAAGTAAATGTTCATTGCAGCACAATCCACGATAGCCAAAAGATGGCAATGGCCCAGATGTTCATCAACTGATGAAAGGACGAACTAAACATGCTCTATCTGTACGAGGGAATGTTATTCAGCCATAAAAAGATGAAGCCCTGATACATGCTACAACACAGATGAAGCAAATTAAGACAGACTCAAAAGGCTACACCTTGTTGACTCCATGTATGTGAAACACCCAGAAGAGCAATTCCATAGACCCTGAAAGCAGATCTGTGTTTCCCAGGGGCTGGCTGGGGTCTGGGGGCTGACGTCTCAGTGGGTATGGGTTGCCTTTTTGGGTGATGAAAATGTCTTGAAACCAGATAGAGGTGATAG
>PVKY010008823.1:0-13763 GCA_004027775.1 Bradypus variegatus
TAATAATTAAAGTGAAAAAGGGCAATTAAAGTAAAAAAGAACACTGGGTGCCTTTGTTTCTTTGCTTTTTTCCTTCCCCCATTTTTCTACTCATCCATCCATAAACCAGACAAAGGGGAGTGTGGTCCTTATGGCTTTCCCAATCACATTGTCACCCCTCATAAGCTATATTTTTATACAATCATCTTCAAGATTCATGGGTTCTGGGTTGTAGTTTGATAGTTTCAGGTATCTACCACCAGCTACCCCAATTCATTAGAACCTAAAAAGGATTGTCTAAATTGTAAGAGTGCCCACCAGAGTGACCTCTTGGCTCCTTTTGGAAACTCTCTGCCACTGAAGCTTATTTCATTTCCTTTCACATCCCCCTTTTGGTCAAGAAGATGTTCTCCATCCCACGATGCAGGGTCTACATTCCTCCCTGGGAGTCATATTCCACGTTGCCAGGGAGATTCACTCCCCTGGGTGTCTGATCCCACATAGGGGGGGTCCAGCTGTCTTTTATAGAACAGAATATAGTGGGGCAAGGATAAAAAAACAAATGCCAGTTAGGAAGAAGCTCTTCAAATAGTCCAGTGCAGAAAGCATGGTAGTCTGGGGTACCGATGGAAATTGTGCAAAGTGACTGGATTCTAGACCTGTTTTTAAGATAGCACCAACAGGATTGGATGAGAGACATGAGCCCAAGAGAGGAGTTGAGTACAACAGTGAGTGGAAGAATGAAGTGGCAAGTTACTGAGATGAAGACCGGAGAAGTAGCAGATGGGACGGGCGGTAGGGTTGAATCAGGAATCAGTGTGGGGCACAGCAGCCAGCCCTTCATTATGTGTGTGTGCGATGCACAGAGCAGTCTGTGCTGCCCTTTGGCAGACCTGGGTTTAACTACTGGCTGTACCACCTCCTAACTGTGTCACCCTGGGCAAGTCACTTTGATGCTCTGAGCCAGTCTCCATAGAGTTCAAAATGGAGATAATTGGATTTAAATGGATTCCTATTTAAATATATAAAGGGAAAATATGATTGGAATATTCTGGTCAACCAAATATATAAAGGGAAAATATGATTGGAATATTCTGGTCAACCCTTTGCTTTTACATTCTGCCAACCGAAATATGCAGGTCTTGGGTTTGCTTAAAGTGTGGCAGTCTCAGAGACCTCAATCCTGCTAAATAATAGGAGACCAGTACAGTGTGGTTATATATTTCCTAAGGGAGTGATACCGTCAAAACATGTTGCATCTGGAATACAACAACATCAACAGCCATCCCTGGGAATTGATTGTAATGAGATTCAACACAGAGCCACCAACTGGTACCCTGGAAAACACACCTTATAGACAGACCAAAGTATCAAAAAAACACGACTTTCTTGTATATTTACTATCTTGTAAGACCATGGGGATCCATTTTTCCCTCTTCAATTGTGGTCTTTTAAAGCCCTAGCCTAGCAAACGGGAGAACTGCGTACCCTCTTAGCAATGCCACTTCCAAGCTGAGTGATCCAGGGCGCGTGGCTTCCAATCCCTGGGCCTCGGATTCTTCCTCTCTAACATGAGTGCAGACTCTAGGTGATCTTTGAGGTCCCCTCAGGCTCTGAAATATTTAGATGACTGTGGGGCTAAATATTTAATGATTACTGTATTTTCTAGGCTATGATGTTTCTGATTGTGTTCTTTATAGCAAGGTTCAGTTTACATTTTTTATGAGACAGATGGAAGAGATTAATAGGAATAGTTAATTTAAAAGAAAATGATATTGAATTTCCGGAAAGTATTTTGCCATGAATTTAGTTATAGAAAGTGCTAATTGTATCATTCCAAGACTTAAAAGTTGCCCAGCTGTTCAACAGACAAAGTAAGGGACAGTTTGCCTCAAGTCTGCCCAGCTTAGAGCTAACACCAAGGGTGCAGGAACAGCTCATTTCTAGATGCAGAAAAATAGAACACAGGAGAGCTAGTCAGTTGGCATAATGAGGTCTTGTCTTTGACAAGGTTATGTTTCTACCACATATAGGAAATGTAGATTTTTTTAAATATAGCTACAGAGTTATCCACCTGCTGTGTTCTGGCTACAGGACTGCCCCTAGCCCATATGGCATCTTCATTGTAAATTAGCAAAATCGCCCCCTTTCAGGACAAGAAACGTGGCAAGCAGATGGTTCTGAGCCAGGGTGTGGCTGGCAAGTGGCACTTGGGCCAAACTGCAGTCCCTATTCACTCTTTTGGCTGAACGTCTCTGTGCAGTGCACACACTGCCCCACTGGACATAGCAGGCCTGCATTGCTCAATCTTTGAAAAACTCTGCCCCTCCAAGGAAGTGGCCCATCTGGATTTTTAATAAGCCCATGAACTTGCTTTGAAAATAGCTTCATTTGAGGTTGCAGGTAGAAGGTCTAGAACACCTGAGGGCCTTGGGGTAGGTGGAAGAGGGGTATTGTGAGGAGTAGAGAGAAAACTGAATCTCTCTGAAACTGGTGAACAAGGGGACCACGTTAAGAGACAAGGCTCTAGAGATGGACAGGGTTATTCTCTGCATAATTTCTAGACCATTGTTGAGGGGGATTTTTCCTAAGAAAAACGGGACTCTGTCAACAGATTTTAAGCATTGGAGTGTTTAAACAGATCAGATGGTTCTTCTGTGAAGACTGAATGGCGGGTACCCTAATTAAGAGGCAAGAAATGCTGGTGGCTTGAACAAGGGTGATGTTGAAGAAAGGTTGATGGATTTTAGAGTTACTTATAAAGTAAAATTATCCAGAAATGATGATGGATTGGTTTGAGAGATGAGGGGGAGGTGAGGAGAAAGTTCAAAAATAATAATAATAGCTAACATCACACTTCTAAATGCCAAGCACCATTTTAAGGGCTTTACATATGTTAACTCATTTAATGTGTGAAGGAAGGGACTATTCAAGAGGAAGAACTTGAGACACAGAGGGTTAAATTATTTGCCAAGGGTACAGAGCAGAGTTGAAATTTGAACTCAGTCTGAGGTTTAAGTCGTTGCTCTCAACCAGTGGTTCTTGTTGGACATTGGGCAATATCTGGAGACACTTTCAGTTGTCACAACTGGGGGTGGTGAGGATGGGGTTGCTAATGGCATCTAGTGGGTAGGGGCAGGGATGCTGCCCCCATAACCAAGAAGTGTCTAGCCCAAAATGGCAATAATGTTGGGGCTGAGAAATTCTGTTCTAAACCTCTCTGGCACAGTACCTCTTGAGGGAGGTACCTAGGTTTCTGTCTTAAGCAACTGATTTATCAAGACTAGAGAAGACCAATTTGAGAGAGACTGTCGGTTGCTTTCTGGACACATCCAGTTGAAGTCCTTAAGATACCCAAGAGGAGATGGCAAGCAGATGGTTGGATGCTCAGCTCTGCAGCTCAGGAGAGAGGTCTGTCACTGATCCGAGTGGGTTCTATTTCTCATAACTGGACACACTCAGATACCTTATGTATTTTATCTTGTGATTGTTTGTTTATACTCCACTTGTTCCTGAAAGGATGTAAAGCTGCTTACAAGGATAAGGAACAAACAACAGGTTGTTTGTTAACGTGGGACAAAAGAAGTTAAAGTGGGACAAAAGAAAATATTAACTTAAGGGTGGAGACATATGATGGAGACAGAAATGAGATTAAAAATGACCCTAATCATATTCCTGGTTGTTTCAGGGTTGGATTATAGTGTTACTATTTAATACAGGTCCCCATCTCTGCTGAGCTCCCTGCTCATTTCTCTGCCCTTCTCCAGCAGGGGAACCCTGAGTCTCATCTGTTGGCCTATGAAGCTGAGAAGAAAACTTCATAGTTACTGTCTCTTAAGTGTCCGGCACACAGTGAGAGATTGATAAATATTTGTTGAGAGAATCCCCCAGGGACGGTTGCAGTCAAGACACAAACCCTCCCCTCTTGGAGCTTACTTTCTAATGGGGGAGAGAAACCAAAAAGGCAAGCAAGCATTTATGCAGCAATTCATTGTTTTATTCATCAAACAAATTAATAAAATAATTTCAAATTGTCACTCATGCTATAAAGAAACAAACAAAGAAAGAGCTCAAGAAAGAATGTGGGCACCTGTGTTAGACAGGATGGTGGGAAGGCCTCTGAGGAGGTGATACTTAAACGGAGACCTGAAAGAGAAGGAGCCAGTGGCACAGAGTGGGGGCGAGGGCATTCCAGGCCAAGGGATCAGCCTGGGTAAATATCCCAGGGCAGAAAAGAGCCTTGACGTAGAGCTACCCAAAGAAGGCAAGTGGGCTGAGCATGAGGAGGAAGATGAGACTGGCAGGAGGGTGGATGGGATCATGGGTGGGCCTTGTGGGCATAGTAAAGAGTATGGGTTTTATTCTAAATGCAAATGGCAGGTATGGAAGGATTTTGTGGAAGAGATCAACAGTTGTTCTCATGTGTCCATTCTCTCCTTCTTTACTGATAAAACTCATGAAATTTAACTGGGTGCCTGGCTGTATGGAATAAGGACTGCTTTTCCTAGCCTACTTTGCAGGTTTGCTCATGTGACTGAAGCTCTGGCCGGTGGCAAGTAAGCAGAAGTGTATGCAGCTTCTGAGAGAGATGAGTCTTTGAAAGGAGGGAGTGGCTCTCCTCCCACCCCCCACCTGCCTTCTTCCTGCTGGATGGGATGTAGATGAAATGGCTGGAGCCCCAGCACCATTTAGGCCTAAGAAATTACCTTGGAAATGGAAGCCAGGAATAGAGGCACCACATGCATGATAGAGCCTGGATTCCAGATACCACTGGGCTGCCATGACAGTTTCAGGTAGCCTAGTGCCAGATGCTTCTGAGAGATGGATAAACATCCTTCTTGTTTAAGCCACTGTTGTCATGACTTTTTTTGTCACAGCTGAACCTTATCCTAACTGATGGAAGCTTTCAGGATGGAAGGACATAGTTCTATTTATCATTTGAGAAGCTTATTTAGGCTGTTGGGTGGGGGGAGATGAAGGGGGAGAGTGGAACAGGGAGCTGTGATAGAGGCTGCTGCAGTTGTCTAAGCAAATGAATGAATGAGTTGCCCACAGCTGCTGCACTTTCTCACCTCTGATGATCTTTCCTTATGTTTTACTGTCCCTGTGAGTAGGTAGGTGAACTTTCATTACAGGCTGATTGCAGTGTTCTTTTCCCCCCATTGTCCCTCTGGTAGTTTGAAGCTGTTATGTACCCCAGAAAAGGCCAAGTTCTTTTAATCCATTCCTGTGGGTGTAGACCTATTATAGCTGGGTCCTTGTGATTTGGTTGTTTCACTTGAGGCCTGTCCCAAGGTAGGTCTTAATCTGCTTACAGGAGTCCTTTGTAAGAGGATAAAAACACATACGGGAGCTAAGAGATGAAATTTAGAAAGCAACGAGAGAACCTGAGAGAGGGAGCCACTGAAGCCAGAAGCTGAAAGCAACAAAACCTGGGAGAGAAGGACTAGAAGATGTCACCGTGCGCCTTGCCATGTGACAGAGGAGCCCCAGGTGCCAGCAGCCTGTCGTCAGAGTCCAGGGGTCGGCCTTGGGATGCCTTCAGTTGGACATTTTTCATGGCCTAAGAACTGTAAATTGTAAGTTAATAAATCCCCAAGGTAAAACCCAATCCATTTCTGGTATATTGCGTTTTGTCAGCTTTAGTAAACCAAAACAGTCCCCAAGCTCACCAACGTGCATAGAAGGAAGAGAATAGAAATGTCCAACCAACCCTACGTCCCTAGTACTTGCTTGATGAATTTGCTTCCCTTCCACAGGGTGGGAAAAAATCACCTCAAACAACGGATTCAACTTCTCTGAGCATTAACCCTGGAATGGACCTTAAAATCTGACTTTACAGAAGGGGAAACTCATACCCAAAGAGGGGAAGGAGTTGTCATAGCCACACAGCATGTCAGTGGGACAGAAATCATAAAATATGAAGATACAGAAGCTGGAAGGTGGTCTAGAAACCATCTATCTCTACCTTCTCATTTAGAGAAGGGGAAACTGAGGCCCAGAGTGGGGTAGTTAGGGGCAGAGCTGGGACCAGAACGCAGGCAGGGCCGGCATCATGGGTATGCAGCCTGTACCGCTGGGGAGGACCTTGCGCTTTGGATCTAATGCTCTGCTGTTGCCATCTTAAAATTCTTACTAATTTTATCTTTAAATCTCTGTTTTGTAAGAAAAGCCCCATGGGACAATGGAACAAGCACTGAGGCCTGCAGCCTCGGCTCCTGCCCAGTCCCTCTTCCCGCTGCCTCCCCAAGTGTGTTCTGTCACCTGCTTCCAGACCCCTGGTGTCCCAGGCCCGGCCCAGCCGGGCCCTCCCCACCTGCTGCCCAGAGGCCCCTGCAGATCTCTGCCTCTGGCAGGGGTTTGGGCATGGGGAGGGTCGGGCATGCGTGCACTGCAGGGTCTCAGGGTAGGGCTTGGCTACAGCTGTCCCCTTGGCTGGCCCATCCCCGCTCCGGGTCCTGGCATGGAAGCTGCAAAACCTTTGGGGGTCGCCTATCCACTGTGGGTTGGAATGAAGTGCCTATATGGGAGAGGGAGATGCTAGGCTTGACATCCCCCTGGCCCATCCCTCAACACCCTCCCCCCACCCCACCCCCCGCCGCGATGCTGGGAAGAAGCTGGCAGCTGGTGGGCCATGTGCACATGGCAAGTTGCGGGGGGGGGAGGCTCCCGGGCACCAGTAAGGGTCTGCTCTCTCCGCACCAGTAACCTCGTGTCCAAGGGAGCGTGACTTTAAATCGCAAAAAAAAAACACTGTGACACACCGAAAGAGAGACTGCACAACAAAGTAAGACTCTTTATATTTTAATACCTTTAATGGCACTTTCCCCCTGCTTTTTGAACAAGTCCCCTGCGTTTTCATCTTGCTCTGGGTCTGGGCCTGACGCAGGACTTAGGATTGCCTCTTAGGTCAGCCTACAGCTCCGGCAGGGCAGCGTTTGTCACTACTGTTTACCACCAGCCTACTGTGCTCCAGGCCCTTTGCTAAACCTTTATCTATATTATCTTTTGGAATGACCCAATGAGGCGTGTATTATTAGTAGACTCATTTCAAAGGTGAGGAGTGGGAGGCACCAAAAGGCTGAGTTAATCAGCCCAAATCATACAGCAAATATAGGGCAGAGCCTGGGAAGAGTTGAGAAAAGGAAGGCACAGCGTTTGGTAACCAGCTCCGGCTGCCTCTCCTCCCCCACCTGCCCAGGGACACGTGCCCCGTCCCTTCCCCTCTTTACAGGCTCACCCTGGGCAGCATCAAAGGGGCCCGACCACCGGGTAACCAGGCAACCGTTCCAAGATGCTGCTTCTCCTCCTTGCTCCCTTGCTCGCAGCTGCCTTATTCAATTTCTGCCAGGCAGGGCAAGGCTCTTGGGAGCATCCCGAAGATCTCCATAAGAAATGGGCTTGCTGGGGAGGCCTGTTGGGACGTCTAATATTCCTTCTTTCTGAACCTGTGCTCCAAAGCCCTGAACTTGCCTGTCAGGGATTCTTAGTGAATGGTGTGCATGGGGATTTGTTGGAGCAAGAGTTTGCCCTATGCTCGATGGAGATGCTTGAGAGAGAGGGCATGGGGAAGACCTGGCTGAGAAGGCTTTGTGAAATGGTACAGCCAGGAGCCAGCAGCTCCCCAAATGCCCTTGATTCCCGAGTGGAGGTTCAGCTACTGTGTGCTTGCAGAAGCAGCTCACAGCTTAGAGGTTTCGGCCTTCTGTTTACCAAATTCCTATCATCCACAAGCAGGTGAGAGATTAAGGAGGTGACCTTAATGAGTAAATCAGACCCAATTTTACTTAATGAGTAAATCAGACCCAATTCCCATTTCACAAAAGGGAAAACTGAGGCAGACATAGACAAAAAGACTTACCCTGAATGTAGCTGCTGAAAATTCCTGCCCTTCCCACTAGCCATGTTGCTTTCACAGAGAAAGAAAGAAAGTTGGGAGACATCTGGGCCAGCTCCTTTATTTTACAGAAGAGGAAACTGAAGAACTGGGAGACAAAAAGTATCTTCCCCCAGGTCACAGCTTGCTTGGCTCCATGGTCATCTTTGAATTACTTAGGGAAAACATGCACTCAGTTTTGACCCGTTCTTGAATTCAGTAACTGTTTAGAACTCCAAACTTCCTTCTGTTTTCTGAAGCTTACTGAATGATGCCTGTGTCTAATGTATATATGCATATAATACTGTAAGTTAACTGTAGTGTACTACGATGTACTTAAGATTCAGTTCTGCCTCTTAGGAGCAATGTGCTTTGGGAAAATTATTTTATCTTTGTAGGTCTCAGTTTCCTCCTCTGTAAAATGGAGATAACAATAGGACTTAGCTCATAGGATTCTTGTGAACGTTAAATGAGATAATTTATTGCAAGTGTTAAATACAGCCCTGGATGTGATTATAATGGTGTCAAATTTTTATCACCACATTGTTTTCAAAATCTCGATCAAACAAACAATAGAGCTTACACGTATTCTTTTTTGTAACCCAAGGGCCCAGGATTGTCTGCAAAACAGTGGATGCTCAATAGACGTTTGCTTGATTAGTGAAATTTTGAAAAATCTAAAATTGAACTCAAGGTAGACTTTGTAGACCACACCAAAATGTAGGACAAAGCCATATTCCTCTCTGAGCCAGGACAGGACATGAGCAAATTGGGCATCCCACCTCCTTTTCCTTCTGCTGCCCTTCTGTAAACCTCTGGCCTCCTCTAAAGGGAAGGTTGGAGACCAGTCTATTTCCTTTGATAACAGTTCTGTTACCAGTGGGAGATGTACCAGGGCAGGGAACTCAGCACAGAGCTCAGGAAATAAGGCCGAGACTGTCTGGCTGTTCGCTAAACCTGAGGGTGAGGCTGTATTTCCCAGCATCCCTTGCAGGAAGGTATGGCCGTGTGGCTGAGTTCTGGCCAGTGAGTGGAAGGAGGCTGGACGTCAGATGGTTGCTTGGAGGAGAGACCCTGAAGATGAACAGCATTGATTTTGGACTTTACTGGAGTGAGAGAGAAACATTTATTATGTTAAGCCTTTGAGGGGGTGGGGGCTTATCTGTCATAGTATTACTAATACAGTAATGAAGGAGGCAGCTACAAAAGGAAATTGAATGAAATGCTCCCTGGTGTTGTATACAAATGCATGAGCAGGCTGGGTTCAGGTCTTGCTGCTGCCATTTCCCATCTGTGATTTTATTCCAAAGGCTCTGAGCAAGCTATTAAAAAAAAAAAAACCTTAAAAATTGAGACATCCATCTTTGCTTGGCCACTCTCTTCTGAAGAGATTCTAAGAGAATCAGAGAGCTAGAAAGGAGGGCAAGGGATCTTTGATTTCAGCTGGTTTTTAAAGAAAATTTTGCCATGGCTGAGTTTAGAGTTTAAAATTCCCTGAGGAAGAGTTCTTCAAGCTCTGCATTCCCTGTGTCTTCCTTCCTTCGGTATTTGTGGTGAACATGGAAGCAGGCAGCCTGGATTCCTGGCCAGCTCTGCCATTTTAGCTGCGTGACCTCAGCCAAATTTTTCTACCTCTTCAGGTCTCCATTTCCACATCTATAAATTGAGGATAATATCACTTATCCTGCCAGGTTGTTGTGTGAGACACAGTGTTAAAAGATGTGCACATAGTAGGTCCTCAAGGAAATTATGACTGTGTCTAAACTTTACATCCTCTGCATCTGTTTCAAATCAATTGTCATTCAGTCACCCTTTATTGAGCACCTACTATGTGCCATGTAGTGACCAAGACAGACAAGCTCCCCGTCCTCATAGAACTTGCCTTCCGGCAGACAGGTAGGTGTCATGTAAATGAGAAGATATAAAATAATTGCAAATTGTGATAAATCGAAATAAACAGGTTGCTGAGACAGAGGAATAGCAGTGAGGGGGAGGTGAGGCACAAGTTGGATGGGGCAGTCAAACAAGGACTCTTGCGAAGGTTTAGTTGAGCCCTGAAGGCTGAGAGGCAACCAGAAAAGAGAAGAGCTAAAGGAGGCGCTGTCTGAGCAAAGGGAATAGCAGGTCAAAGGCCTTTGGGTGGACAAGAGGTGTGATGGGAGCAGAGGGAGTGACCGGACACAAGATACAAGGGGCCCACATTCTGCCTGGCAGGCCATGGTACAAAATGTGGAGGGTTTTTAAAATATATACACATTTAATGAGAAACCATTAAAACAGAGGGTCAGGGTGTTCAAATTTATATTTTTAGCTAGTGGTTCTCCAAGTGTGGCCACCTGGGAACTTGTGAGAAATGCACATTCTCAGCCCCATCCCAGACCTACTGAAACAGAAACTCTCGGGGTGGGATCCAGCAGTCTGTGTTATAACAAGCCCTCCAGGTGAAGCTGATGTCCCTGATCCCGATTAGAAGCTGAGTCGCTCTCAACCCAGGCTGAGCAAAGACTCATCCAGAGAGCTTTGGAGAGCTGGGAATGCTCACAGGCCATCCCCACCCAGGAGGATCTAATTTATTGAGTCTGGGGTCAGCACCTGGGTATCTGTAGCCCTTTAAAGCACCTCAGGTCCCGGAGCTGGTGCAGCTAGGGCCATGGCTCTGGATGCAGTGTGGAGAGTGGACAGGAGGGGAGGAGGCGGCGGAAGCAGTGGCCCCGGTGAGTGCCGATCGGGTGGCGGCAGTGAAAATGGAGGGACATGGTTGGATTCAAAATATGCTGTGGAGAAAAAAACCAAGACTTTTAAGTGGATTGGATATGGAGGTGGGACTTATGTTCAGCATCAGATTGGAGGAAATGCCAGGCATGATAGTAAATGGACCCCCTGTAATTCTAGGGGTCCTGCAGCTAGAATGCTGTGGAGATATGGGTTGGGTATTGGTACATGTTCCCTATCTGCCTAGCAGTAAAGATAGCTAAGAAGAGTGCAGCAAAGTTAGGAGGCTCGGAGTTTCTCCGCAGTGCTAAGAGGAGCTGAGAAAAGAAAAAAAGCCCTTTTTTCCCTGAGTGCTTAGGTAGGACAATCCTATTTTAGGGTCGAGCTCTCCTGAGAATCCTCTGGGGGTGGGGCTGTTCGGAGAACGCCAGGTGGAGTGCTGTATCCAGGATCAGCAGCAGGGGGCGCCCAAGACTCGGAAATGTGCATTGCGGGAAGCGAGGTGAAGCTTGCTGTTTCTAGCGCAACCTGGAGAAAGGGATTCACTCCGAAAGTAATAATCATGATAGCTACATTTATGTGCCAGATACTGTGCGAAGTGCTTTATGCGTATTGTGTCATTGAATCCTCATAGTTTTACAGTGTGGGTGCTGTAAGCATCACCATTTAACATATGTTCAGAGAGGGTAAGTGACTGGGCCAATGTCACCTAACTAGTGAGTGGAAGAGCTGGGCTTCAGCCTCTGGCCTGTCTGACCCCAAAGCATTGTGTCCACTGCTTCTTTCAGAAAGATGAAACCTGGCCATAATTCCTTGTCCCTGGTGGTGCTTTCACTCACACTTGGAGGTGATCTTGGAAGGTGGCATCTTTGAAGTCAGTGACCTTACTCTGCTCCTCACTTGCTGTGTGATGATGACAAAGTTACTTTACCTTTCTGTGCCCTAGTTTCCTCATTTCTAAAATGGTGAGATGTGTTGGGGTGGGGTTGTAGGGAGATGGTTTTATGCAACTAACACAGAACCTTGCTTGGCTAGAGTAAGTGCTTAATAATGATAGCTTTTCTGCCTGAAATTGTTTCCCAAGAGAAAGAGATGTTAGTACTTCCTACAATGATGGAAATGCTCTGTCCTTTTGTGCTAATATACAGTCACTAGCCACATGTAGCTCTTGAGCTCTTGTTACATGGCTAGTGCAAATGAGGAACAGGTTTTTAATTGTATTTAATTATAATAAATTTAAATAACTACATATGGCTACTGGCTACTGTACTGGACAGTGCAGATCTAAAAGTGTCTAACTCAAAGATTATCCTTGAGAGCCTTTTGAGTGTTCAATAATAGAAATCATATTCAACATTTAGAGCCTGCGATATAGCAAGTGCTCAGTGAATTTGTGTTTGTTGGAAAGAAAGAAGAGAAAGGAAATCAACAAGCAAAGCCATGGTCTGCCTTCTACAAATTATGTTAATTAGTAGGGGCCTGAACTCTCACATTTCCCCAAGGAAAGTCTCCCATCCAGACTTCAGCTCCCATACATGGCTACCTGGGGCAGCTATTACTTTGGTAACCTTTCAAGCCTGTATTCTTTAAATATTCATTCAACATTTAGTTAGTGGGGACAGAGAACAAACTTATTTTCTAGTTAATCAAGATTAAATTGAAAACAAATTCCCTTCATTTATTCACTGACTAAAGAAATCATGGTTATCGAAAAAATGAACAGAATCCTGCCTCCTTTTTTAAGACTCTCTGTTGACTTTTCTCATGCAATTTTATAAACCAGACAACTTCTCAGAAAGTTTTTAAAGTTGAGAAATGTAAATAATCAAATTACTGGTCACCAGGAATCAGCATTACATCATGCGTTTCTTGGTTCGAAAATTTTATCTATTTAGACTTTGCCTTTAGGCAGTGGTCAGTTGGCAAATCTCATAGTTGGAGGCACATTTGGTAGTTGAATCTTGCAGCTTGCAGAGGCAAGTGGGAAAAATTCCCTACAGTATCAGGTCATGTCGGCTAACAGTGTCACTTATTTCCACCTGAGGGTAATTTCTACTCTGACAGTATTGGGTCCAATTTGCATTGCAGCTGCTTGGGTAAGGGCACCCGTAAGGAACCCTGAGCTAAACGGCTCCCTACTTCCAGTGGATTCTGGTGATTTTTAGTGTGCCTTGTGGACTGGCCCCCAGAGCAGCCGGCCCAGCCTCTCATCTGGCACTGACCCAATGGGACACACTGTCCCTGTCATCTGGAGTGCCTCTGCCTGCTCACAGGCTGCATTCTGCTGTCGGGCAGATCCCCACTTCATTCCTCACCATCCTGAAGCCTCTTTGGGCACTGCATCTGATGGTGCAGTGATTACAGCACGTCGAACAGGCACCAAGTAGGGAGGTCTTTTTCTTTGATTTTTCCTTTCACTGCACCTCAAAGACCTTAGGAGTGCAGAGAATCCTCGGTCAGAATGACATATTCATCTCTGTGTTTAAACCCTTTATGTCCAAGTTAGCTCATTCCCAGGTCTGTCACCAAGGTCCCTTGGGAACAGGGTCCAGATCTGAAGAAAACAGCTCTCGCCTCCATTCTGCCTGTGACTGAACAGTGGAGGGGTCATTGGATCTGACTCCTCACCCATGACTCTCCACGCCTCCACTGTGTCTTCCCAGCTCCCCCAAATTGTTGGGTGCCCTCCCACATAGCCAGCATTCCAGCAACCCAAGTAGCTGTTAATACACTCTCATAAAGTACTGTGGTACATGGTATTAATTAGGTAAACATGGCAGGGCTCAATCAACCTGCAGCAGCCTGGAAGTGCTTCACCCAAGTCTTAGCCCATTAGTACAATGACAGTCTCCACCCAGTGGCTCAATGTAGACCTTCCCTACCTCTCACAATCTCCTTAATATCAGAACCAACCTGCAACTTCAGATCTCTCTCCTACCCTCCTTTAGCCCTCATCTACTCAACCCACTGCCCCTGTCTCCAGGTGAAAGCACTGCCCTTGTCTCGCTGGTTCTTTTGGGTTTCCCATCCTCAGCCCACCCTTTGCCCCTGGCACCTGTTCGTCCATCACACTTGCCCTTTCGGTTCAGTCCATGGGGACCCCTGGCAGGAGACCGGAGGGAGGGAGCAGAGAAGAAACGGTAATGATTTCCCTGGCCCCTCTCTTCAAATTCACCTCAGCCAGGCTGTGCCCCTA
>PVKY010008824.1:0-13757 GCA_004027775.1 Bradypus variegatus
TAATTTACTATTGAGGTTATTTAGTAAGTTGTATAGATATCTGAAGGCTGTGTCTTTCAGTATTAAAGAAAATATATATAACTTGGACCATTAATTTAAAGCAGATACAGTCTAGTTTTCAGAGACAAGAAATTAAAATACAATTATATTTACTGTTTACTTGTCAATGTTACATGCTCCTGGCATTTCTTGAGTTCTGATTTTCATTTAATAATTTTAACCAGCTCTTGTGCAGCCACTGGTTACCACTCTGACAGAGAAATAGAAAACAAATTGATTTTTAATGGTGATTTAAACTACCTCGTGGTTTCTATGTGTCTGTGTATATATATATATACACACCCACACACAAATTTAGAATATACGTGCATATTTACTGCCTGGATGGTTTTCTAGGGTGAGTAATAAGTATTTGATTTTGAAATCAGGTTATTGAGCCCCACTAGTGAAACAGAAAGGGGTCCCGGTGAGAGTGATGCAACATGGAGAGATCACCCCGTATCCTCTTCTCCCTCTTCTGACCACAGCTAAGTACTGAGCAGCTGCTGCGTATGAGACCCTCTGTCCTGGCACTGGGCAGGACTTGTAAATAACATTTATTGAACACCTACATGCAGTTCTCCTTACTTGGGCCTTGCAGCAGTTCTGTCGCAGTCCTGTTTATTGCTTATGGTGAGAGATTGGCTCCGGAGGTTCACTGAGGGGTTCCATAACTCTCCCAGGGACCCATCACTCAACAGCCAAGCTGAGATCTGGGACCCCCACTCTCCAGCCCTGGGGAATGGCCTGGGATGGGCAGCTGTAATGACCGTTGGAAGCTGGCAGGCAACATTCTCCCCACTTTACCGAAGAATACGAGGGCCCTGCTTGCTTGTTGTCATAGTTAATGTGCTTACGTCGGCATTTGAACCTTGGCCTTGGGGTCTCTGCTTTTCCCCCACCATGCTGCACTGTCTGGGATGGCTCTGAACTTGAGCCCAAGTGTAAATAAATGGTTGGTGGTCCTTCCTAACTTTGTGTATAGAAAGTTGAATCCTTTTTGTCACACTCAGGTCAAGAGAAGAATGTGGAAAAAGGCCCTAGTGGAAAGAAGAGCCTTGACTTTGCTGAATAGTCAAAGTCAAGCCTGTAGCTGTTTTAGTCAAGAATGTTTGCTGTGGCTGACAGTCTACTTTTTGGTCTCTTGTCATTAAATTAATACCTGAGAACTAAAGTATATTAACTGATTGTTTTATTCCCTCTCTGTGGAAAAGTCACAATGAAGTGTGAGTACCATGATCTAAGTTAAGAAATCTTGTGAGAGCGGACGTCAGGGTCAGTCATAACAGTCAGCTGGTGCTGTGTGACAGCGGTGCCATTGTGCAGCAGGTCTCGTGCCGTCAGAATACATCATTTTGCCTTGCCTTGGCTTTGGAAGATTGGCAAAACAGACCCATTTCAAGAAAACTCCCCAAAGTGCTGTGCATTCCACTTGAAAAGCCCCCTTAGCATTTCATTTAATGTCCTATTTGCAAAACACTGCATACTTTTCAACTCACGGAAGATGCCGCACCATGGAATGTGGTTGGAAACAGTTTTAGGGGACGTGACAGTTTCTGGCCTGTTCTGGGCTCTGTCTGCCCTGGTCAATTAGGTGCTAGGAGCAAATGGCTGGAGGGCTTGGGTTTTGTTTTTGCCCTTTCTAACTCATGCTAGATTGTCCACAGTCTCCGTTCCCCAGAGAAGACAGCCAGAGCAGAAGCAAAATGGCACAAGAAATTGTTAATATATGTAGGGAAAATTGGCTGAGGAGACTGTAGGATTGAGTATTCAGACCTTCCAGGTCAAAATTCCCCTATCCAACTCCTTTGAGATGCTTGAGTATAGATGTGTTGTCATGAGGCAGTGCATGTAGGCATGTTTTTGGCAGATAACATAAATCAAGCAGAGTGCTACCATAAAAGATAACTGGTCTGGCAGCCCCCAAGGCGTTCTTGGAAAGTGGAGGGCAAGCGCGTTTGAGTTTCAAGTGGAAGGTCCGCCGGACCTAGGTCCCAGCTGGGCAACTGCAGTGCCAACCCCAGGCCTGGATCTGATCACTTCCAGCCCAGGAGTTACCTGGATCTCTGGGCATCTGAACGGGGCTGCCAGGGCAGAAGCTGGAAACCGTGCTGTGGGTCAGGTGCCCAGGGCCTGCAGCAGGTGGTCTGGGGAGCAAGGGAGTTGGTGTCCAGCCGCATGTCCGCGGGGAGGTGGGGTCCCTGGCAGCTGCTGGCCCTCAGGGGCCCTGCCTTGGCTGGATGGAAACCCACGTGGTCCAGGAAAGGACTGACTCGGAACAGCCAGTGCTGCTGCTTGCTCAGAATATGCCTCAGGGAACAGCTGACCTTTCAGGTCTGGTCCGTCTCGTCTGGACAGTCCAACTTTAATGTTCCTGGTAAGTAAGTGGTTGACATTTTCACCCCAGCCAAGGTAGGCCTCCCTTTTCTAATGTTGGTTGCACTTCAAGATCCATTTTTTCCCCCTCTGTACTGAATTCTCTGAATTGCATTTCATAGGGGAAGGGCCCGTTGTTTTTTTTTTCTTTCCCTTTGAAGTGATACCACACGGTGGCAGAGAGTGCTGTGAAGCTGCTGGTCCATGTCTCGGAAGCTGGCGAAGGTCAGCCGTCCAAAGGAGAACGGGAGCTGCGCTCCTCTGAGCTACTCAGGAAATGAGCTGTTCTGTCAGCAGCGGGCGGGGTGGGGCTGCCCTCTCTAAGCACAGTCCAACTTGGGTAGATGAAGTTTCATTTTGAGAAGAGATCTGCCCATTTACCTTCCCTCAGCCTTCTGCAAGGATCACGCCCTCGCAGGTCTGGCTGCTGCTCTCCCCTAAAGCCTCCACACGCCAGCCTCGTCCGGCAGTCGGGCGGCTGCCACTGCCACACCGTGCTCCTCCGTGCCAGGGCAGAGAGGGCCCAGGAGGCAGATGATCGCGGGCCGCCTGCACATGTATACATGTATGGGAAAGAGTGAAAAAGGAAAAAGGTATTTTTTTAAACCTTTTTATTGTAAAGTAAAATACAAATAAAAGTGCAAAACTTCCCTTTAACCCCCAAAGCTAAGAAACCATTTTCCCAGCCTCCCCAGCATGGTCCACACCAATCTCAACCCCTCTTCCAGGAGCCACACACACCCCGCCCCCCAACTTATAGCAATCACTATCCAAGGGTGCAGCCCTAAACACCGGCGTTCCCTCTTTTCAGAGATAATCTAAGACAAGTGTCTCCTCCCTGTTCCCTTGCTAGTGTTTGGGCAGGGATGGGATGAGGAGAGAGGCAGGGACAAGATTCAACCCCAAGCCCAGTCAGCTTCTTTCTGTGGACAACTGAAATTTCCAACTAAATAACTAATCCTTGGATGAAACTGCTAGGAGAGGGCACGGAGAACGGCAGAGGGCACATGTGTATCAGCCGGGGACAAAAGGAGCCACACTGGGCATATCCTATGTACTTCTGTGCCTAGCCGCTCCGAGGGACAAGGACGTGAACCACGGTCGTGTCACCTGATGCTCTAGCAGCCTACTGTGAGTTTATCCGCACGTTTTCCATGCAAGCAGGAGTTAACTAAAAAACTATTAGGTCTCCTGGACAGGTGAAGACAGTAAGACTTGAGATACCAAGATATTAGGTTCAAGATCACCCACAAGGCACTGATGGAAGAGAAGCTTGGTTTTCCCCAGGACTTCAGGAATCCAAAGCAGGAAACTAAGGGGCTCCTGACCACCCCGAACCCAGCACGGTCTCTGCCCATCACCCGCTGCTCCAGGAAAGCCTCCCCTTGGCTACTAGGTTTCCCACTACTCGGGATGATGGGCCTTTCCCCAGCCCAGACCACAAAGGCCTTCACACCTACCACGGCCCCACCATGGGCAAAGCAAGTCTGGGATGTGGGGGCAGCAGGAGCTCGAGCCAATGGTGGGCACCAACAGGGTGTCCAAACTGCCTTTTAAAAGCATTTTTTCTTTGCAAAATGTGGTCCAAGTCCGGAGGGCTGATTCACTTTCCTGTTCTGTGAGAACGGAGGGGCATGAACTTGTACCTAAGTCCCACAGGGGGCTTTGAGAGTTCTCAGATATTCTACAGCCCAGAGTCAAGGATCAACTCCCCCTCCAGCACAGCCACCCCACCAGCGGCTCCGAGGACACCTCCACCAGGGAGTTCACATCGTGCACCGTCTGCCCAACCCCAGGGGTGCCTCGACCTCGGTGTGCACAGCGCTCCCCGGAGGTGGGAGGGGACCACCTGCACCCGTGGTGGGGCCGGAGCCTCTGCTCCACCTGCCTGGTCAGCTCAGAACAGTGAGAACTTTCCAAGTGTCTGAGACAAGTCCTGAAATATCCAGGCAATGCAGAATGAGCCTGCGTGTTCTGACAAAGATGGGGATGAATGGGAGTGAGCATGGATACTGGAAGTTTCCAGTAAGAAGGAAAGGCAGATAGAAGGGAAGCAGAAGTGGGGAAATGGTAACTTCTTCCCTGAGGGATGCTGTGGCCAAGGCAGAAAGACACGAGAGCTTAGAATTTTACTGAGGATCCCCGGAGGGTCCAGCAGTAGGCCCTGGGCTGTCTGTGAAGCAGCGTCCCCCAACGTGTGGCGCTCAGCCTAGGAGGCCGTAAGCAGGAGTCGTCCTTGTGAGCCTGTCAAAAATTTGACACAAACTTTTCTGGGGAGAGAAGGCTCTTCAGCTTCCTTCAGCTCTTCCGGGGGTTCCTGACATAAGAAAGCTCGAACAACACGGCCCTCCCGGGGCGAGGGATTGCACTGGTGCCAGCCTGGTCCCCTCCCCACCCAACCCTTGCCACCCGTTACCTGCAGGAAGGCCGGCTCTGGCCCTGGGCTGAAATTTCAATACTCAACGGAAGAACAAGGTAAAAAGACTCTTTCACTGAGAGGCTGAGGCACGGGCCTGAGGAAACAGGCTTAGATGGCACCTTGAGAGAACTTCCGACGGTGAGCGCTGCGCTGTCCTGAGGGGGAACCATCCCTGGAGGTCTAGTCCCTGCGGATTCCGAGCCAGATTAAAAGCCGGTCCAGAAAAGTCACGGCCCGGGACAGCAAACCGTCACTGGAAGAGGGAGGGGACGGGTAGAGTTGTATTTACCAGCCCCTCAGCCCAGGGAGTTACCCTGTTTATGGCAAGGAGACATTTAATGTGCCACAACTGGGTTATAACTGCCAGGCAAATTTAGGCTTGGCCAGAGCAGAATCACCGTGAACAACCAGCAGGGCCCGGGGCGGCCCCCAGCAGCCTTTCAACTGCCCTGTTCGGCCCAGCGGCACCAAAGGAACAGCGAACTGCGACACAAGGAGAGGTGACCACTGGCCTGCCTGGGACGCCCCCACGGCCTCCAGCTCTGCAGTGGCCCCTCCCTCTCAGGGATGGAGACAGGAAGCACAGGCGGGTCCCCCATGGCTGCTGCAGGGGGTGGCAGCTGGAGCTAGGCCGTCCTGCCAACCAGCCAAAGTCTCAGGAGCCTCCCCAGTCTCGTGAACCCTCACGAGTCCCACCGCTGCCTCCTTTTTACAGGAAAACTTTCTTCCAGTCCATTCTGCAGGGTCCCAAGCATGTCTGCTGCCACCTCCACAATGCCGCCCAGTAAAAGCTGTATTTGCAGCTCATCAGAGGTTCCCAAGTGGGGGGCAACAGCGCCACTGAGGCGGTTTTGAAATATATGTGTGTGGGGTCTCAGTCAACCAATGGCTGGGGAGTGTCCCAGGCATTTAGTAGATGTGGGGCACCAGGGATGCCAGACACTGCATTCTCCAGAGAGTCCTTATACCCCAAAGAATGATCCCGCCTAAAAAGTCATCTTGTTTTAGGTGAACAAGCAGACACTCATTTTGAGGGAACACACTCAACTACACTGCCCCCATTGTCTTTTTCCATGTAAAGCAACACACAAACCTCACCACCTCCTCCCACTCTTTTCCCACTCACATCCTCTCCCCAACTATAAATGTGATATTTAGCAATTATAAATATCCAAGGGGCTGGGGCCCTGGTGGTAGCCAGACCATGTTGGGTGTGGCCCTGCTAGGCCAGGGGCCTCCTTACCTGGAGAGTTCACTTTGGATGGAGCACCTGTCATCCAGAAACATGTCAAAACCATGCAGACTGTTACAGACAAGACAGAGGGCAGGATAGGACGACGGGGCAGTGTGAAGGAGCTTCATCCCCACATGGGCTGTCACCCCCCAGGAGAGAGCTGGGAATGGCTGAGGGAGGGAACCTGCAAGGGTCTTCCCGAAGGGGCCACTCTTCCCCTCATTAAACTGAGAGAAATGGTGAGAACGTAATATAGGGACATACTTCGCTAATCACTTAGAAGGCAAGATGCCAAAAATCTGAATCAGGAACAGCTAAATGATTATGACCATATAGCAGGGGCCCCCGGGACTGGGGCCAGGAGAGCTGGCCAAGGCAGCAGAGAGGAGTGTAGGAGTATCCACAGCCACAGTCCTTTGGGGACCTTGAGGCACTTTATTTATTTAACCTCCACATACATGTTCTTAGACATGTATGTGCCAGGCACTATTCTAAGCACTTAACAAATAGTTACTCGTTTGACATCACCATCCCCATTTGAGAGAAGTGTGAACAGCGGTTTAGGGAAGCTCAGGAACTTGGCCAAAATCATAAATTTATACCCCAGCAGGGTGGCTCCAGAGTCCATGCTCTGAGCAATTACACCCAGCTGCTTTCTGATGCACTGTGCATCAAGAGCTTTAAAAAGTTGCATATCTTTTGACACAAACTCCTCTTGCAAGAATTTACCCTAAAGAAATAATCAGCAACACCCCAGAAGAATGTCCACAGGAAAATGTTCACGTAGTGTTGGAAGAGTAAAGAGTTGGGTACTAACTACATGGCCAGCCATGGGGAGAGAACGATTACATGTCATGGCCCACTGCAGAGAAGAAGAGATTATATTTTTGGAGAATTGCTCCCCCAAAGTTCCCTTCCAATGCAACCACAACAGGAGGAAGAAAAGGAAGTAGATTCATCCTCCACACTGACGGCAGGGTCACCTACTCTGATCCCCTTTAATCCTAACACTATGCACCTACTAGTCCAATTTTACAGATGAACAAAGAGAAGCTCAGAAAGGAACCCCAAGGTCACAGAGGAAGTGGCAGAGGTTAGGGTTAGACTGCACATCACCATGACTTGCTCTTTCCATATCAACCTGCTACCTGCTGGGAAAGTCATGGACATACTCAGCAGCCATCTATCCCCAGCCCTCCTTTCCCCCTCTTGCTTGTGTGCACATGTTCCGATGTTTCCATATCACAACCCGGTGTTGGGGATTGGGGATGCAGAGATATCAGGTCTCAACCGTAAAAAAACAGAACAAAAAAACCAGGTACCTGAAATGGAAAGGCCTGACTGTACCTTGAACCAAAAACAGGGAACAAGTAGCCCTACCTGCTTGTTAGGGTGGAACTCTGCACAAGGGTTGTTTTACTCAGTGGCAGGGCCCCTTCCACTTGGGGTATATAAAAACCCAGCACTTGGGCAGCACAGTGTCCCTCATCTCTGACGCAAAGTGGGGTGTGCACAGCCACCATGCACTGACCCTGACCTGACAGCTGGCCTCCCTGGGGACCAGCCACAACAGGGCCACCTCCCTTGCTCTTTGGGGCTGTGTAAGTAATAAGGTGGTCATGCACTGGGAATCTCCCTTGTACCTGAGCCTGTGTTCCCACAATGCATCATACAGCAACTCGCCAACTACCTCAATAAATTCTTGGGGCCTCATGAAATGCCCTTTTCTACTCAAGTTAACTCGGCCCCAGCCTGGTTTCTGAGCAAACACCTCTTAAGAGACTTACCTTATGTGAATGGATTTCCCCTCTTCAAGTCAAAATAGCTCATTTGGCCTCTTTAAAAATGCTTACACCTTACACTTGCATGAAATTTAAGCTGCAGGCAGGTACCCAAAACATCCTCCTACCTTCCAGATGTTGCGGGATTATAAACTGCTAGCAAAATCAGTCTTTTCCTAATCCTCTAAAAAAAATTACCTAGAATGAACTAAAAACTAATTTATCAAAAGCAATTTACTTCCATCAAGCTGCTTGGCCCATGCCAACCAACGGAACTCTGGCTGGTCTGTGGGAGAACTCATGATCCAACATTGACCTCGGGATAAGGCACAGAGGGGCAGGTAGATGTTGCAGCTTTCAACAGAGGGTAGAGCTGGAAAACCTGTTCTGGGGGGAAGAGTGTGGGAGTAGGAGTTTGAATAGGAGCAAGAAAACATGTCCCCCGGGAGAGGGCTCCACAGAATAGGAAACCTCATATTCCAGGGCCAGGATCCTTGGGAAACTGAACAGGCCCTTAAACAGAACAAGATCCCAGTCCTAGCACAACTTTTCCATGTGATGGAGCAGTCATTAGGTCTTCAGGGTCCTGTCTAGCAACGGAGACCCTGGAGAGGGAAGGGAGGGACACAGCACCTCAGGGAGAGAAATCAGGATGTGAAGAGCTCGGTCCCGCACTTCACTCAGCACTTGAATCTCAACCTTGGCAGAAAAAATAATAAAGGAACAGACTGTTAGGACCTGCAAGACTCAAAGGGCCTTAGTTTACTGCTGTCTTAGCCTTCATCTCCAGGATGTCAGACCCGTGCCTCATGTGGGCTGGTGGTGGAGTTGTGGGTGGAAAGATTTCAGGGCAGGAGCAGCCTTCCCTCTGACCCGGGGAAGGGTTACATCCACTTTATATTTTAACCACCGCCTTCCGTGACTCAGAATGCTCGGTGAGTGAACACAACAGACCAAAAGGCTGTTTGGTTAATACTTTTAATTACATGATCGTAATTATACAATTTCCACTATTCGATATTTCGTATAAAACCAGTTACAATACACAAGATTTTCAAATGAGATAATACGTAACAAACTACATAGATATGCCAAATTTACAGGCCATTATGAAGCTTTATCTTAAAAATACCTTCAGGAAAATAAACATTCGTTCGGCCAGTTCTCTCGGCTTTTAAAAAAATACGGTTAGAAAGACACATTTTAATAAAAAAATCAAGACAGTGATTGATCAAATATGATTAATCAGTTACATTTTAAAACTTTTAATAATCTGTACATGAGTGCAGGTTAGATAAAAGTCTGCAAATTATTAATATAAAACTGCAGTACTATAATCAGATGAACATGACTGCTGACAGTGAATTCTACTGGGTAAGGAGGTAATTTCCTACACAGTATAGGTGAATTGTCCAGTCTTTCAAACACATCTGTAGTATTTCCTCTTAGCAAAATTGGGAATACTCAGATTTAGGAGAGATGGAAGAGCAGCAGCTACCCTCACTAGGACAGTTTCAGTGGGAAATAACTATTAAAGAAACAAAATAACGTCTTTAAAGCTGTGATTGTTGAGCACTGTTTTCCAAAATATAATTTTTTTTTTTTAAGTAGGAAGAGAAGCAGTTGAGCCACTTTTAGAACAAACATCAAACGAGTGCATTGCTCATTTGTTGTGAACAATTCAAGCAAAGGAAAGGCTCCAGGAGCCCTTGGCACAACAGCTCCCGGGAGAGCCCGCCGGGCCGCAAGGCATAAACACTGGATCAGGCTCCAAGGGCAGACACATTGCCTCGTGAGAACACTCGGGAACTCCTCTAAAACTTTTCTGGGCCCAAGAAAAGAGGTAGAAATTACCCCTATAAAGGGGGGAGAAGGAAAGGGAGGGGAAGTGGGTGGCTGACAGGCTAAGGGGAACAAGTGTTAGGAATGAAAAATTCTGGAGACTGAGAAGAGCGGCTCACTGCTGGGAAGCAGCTACACTTGACAAGTGGGGCTCCAGGTTTCAGTGAGGCACTGCCCAGGAGCAGCCCTTCTTCACTGGTAGTGAAGAAAGATTGCTGATTTTTCTTTAGCATCACAAAATAGAACCCGACTGTACTTCTGGGTCCACAGGGTTTTGTAGACACCCTTCCTTTGGTATGTCCCTGACTCTTGACTATCTGACTCCCCAGAAAGCTTCAGGGGCATTTAAAAACACCATTTCTAATTTTAAGTCCATTAGAAACTGTCTTGGTGTACTTTCAAAGCTATTTAAGGCTCTTAAATGAAAGGAATCTCCCCATCTGACAGGCACTGTCTTCACATTCCACAGCAACAAGGTCTTCTATATCAAGGACTCAAAATTAGAAGCTCAGAAGAATCTGGGTGTGTTGCAGGAGAAGGGGGGTGGGGAGAGTCTACTCTTATAGCAGGAAGAATTTTCCATCAGTCAGACCCAGAGACTTTCTGGTCCCTAGAGATGTCCCCAATAAGCTTAATGCTGTGATACACAATTCACCTAAAGCACTATCCCAAGTCATTTGTGTGTGCAAAGAAACAAGTCTAAGAAATCACTAATTTCCTATGACTAACTTAGGTGAGCCTGTTAAATACAAGGGATTTTATAAAGAGCCACAGTGATGGCAAGTCTTGCTGCAGATTTGGGCAGCCAACGTGAAAAGGCAATTTCTCGAATAAAAAGTACTGTGGTTCACATTGAAGCCCAAATTTTCCACACTTGGCCAAGACTCCAAGTGGCTTATTCAACATGAAGGAGATGGTATTCAGCAGGAGCCAAGGCTGGCAGCACATTTACTTGTTCTAAAGTAATAAAATGCCCAAGGGAGAATGGTTCGAAAGGACCTGGATTATTTACGGAGGAGACAGCCTTTACAAATATAAGGGGAGGGAGAGTTGCCCTGAGAATTCAATGCTTCTTACATGGGCAGTTTGTTGCATTGTCTCCCACCACAACCCAGCAATTGGAACTCTCCTTCTCCCACCCAAATCTTCTGCACAAGCAGTCTTCCCCTCAGGCAAGTGGGTCTCTGGGCCTATTCCTTTCCAGAGAGAGGAAACCACTGCTTTTCTGTGATCTGGTGCCCATGTTTAAAGGCTGGCGTGATCACCCCCCACAGTGCCTGATGGGGAGGAGTTGCTTGTGGGGCTAAGACAACAGCATCCTCCATCTCCCCTCAGTGGCACTCAGTCTCACATTTAGTCCACTCCAAGAGAGCGTGTGCAGCAAACGGAGCCACTGCTTTTCAATGATTTTTTCTTTTTTGCATTAACAGACTTTAGCCCATTTATTCTATTCACTCTTTGTTCCTAAGTTTTGTTTAAAAGACAGTTTTTAAAAATGGAATTGCCTACTGACTTGATGCATTCATACTGCACCATGAAGGCGTTTGCTGCCTCTGAACATCGCACCCCTCTGTTTTCCCAGTTCAGACAGGCAAATTAGTGGTTAATGACAACTAAAACCATTTCATCACTTCTGACTATGGAAGTAATCACTGTGGTTACAACATTTTTATTTTGGGCCCCCATTTCTGTTAGCAGCAAATGAATTCTGTTTTTGTCATTGCTTTGTATCACAGACACGGCTATGTTTCAGTAGGGTTGAAGGGAGAAGGCACTCTGCAAAGAGTTACTAGTTGTATTCCCTAACCAAAGGCAACAGTGAGTTCTCATATTTACAAACTAAAATTCTGATGCAGACAATTGTCAATGAAACCAAAGCATGTGTTAATGGCTTTAGGCTGATCATATAATAAAAAATATATATTATGTTACAGGGAAAGACTTCATGGAAGCAATAAAGCCACCATTTTGGGGGATCTTTGTTTCTGGGGGAAAAAGCAATAATGTTTTTTGTGTTTTTTTTCCATGCATGAAAGGAAAGATGATTTAAATTTATCTGAATTGACAACCAAAACATGGGCAGCCTCAGCATTCATCAGACACTAAATGACATACAAAGGAATGGCTTGATGCAGCAACCACTGAATTCTGAAGCCAGTTCCTTCTCCTGAGTCTTCTAGAGCTATCACTTGTATTCTCTTGCAAGTTTTAGATTACCAGTGTACACCACTTTGTATCACAACATGCAGCTGTGTTTAAATGTGGTTTTCACAGATTCTGGTTAATAAAGCACTCTTTGGTGGAAGACAAGCAACTTGGGTACTTAACAGTTAACATTATAATCTTACAAACACTGAAGTGAAGATGATTAAACCAAATAGTACCAAATTGTGGGAAGTACCATTTCAGTAATGCCTGTTTTATCTTTATAAATCTTGACACAAGAACACAGGATGAACACAAAATAAATAAAAAGCCTCCATCAGATACTCAGTTCTTCTGAAGGCCAGCAGCTAAAATGATTGCCACCACATGGGACACATGCATCACAAAGACAACTCAGCTCTCTTGATAACAGAGGGCTTAGATATTTACACCTGAGATGAAATTTACAACAGCTTTTTTGTTGTTGCATTTTAGACATTTCTACAAAAGGAGACTTGGGTCCTTCAAGTCATTCACTTGTACCCAAACTCATTTAGCTAATTAAACTCCAGTGGACATTTTCTTCACTGGATTAACTTCTTAGGTGGAAAGCAACCAAGGCTTTTGCAATTTTGTTTTGTTTTCAAATAAATTGTGCTAAGTCCTGTTGTAGTTTTCTGTTCCTAGAGTCTTCCTTCAGTTCTGGTCACAGGCTTTTACTTCTAACGTAAGACTGTTTTAGTCCTTGAAATGGAGGACTTTTAAAACTGCTTTTTTCTTGAAGCAGATCTGGTGGTTCTTTTAGTAATGCCTGCACTGCCAGAAATGTTAGGTTCAGATGTTTTACAGCTCTGAACACTGGACTGAAGAATAACTGTGAGGGGAATAGTGTCTGCTTTTGATTGTCTTCTGCTTTTCAAGGCCTGGAGTCTGTCACCTTGTGTCACTCCATTGATTTCATCGTCATCACTGTACAGTTCAGATTCTTGCTTGTCTTGATTTTTGACCCCATTTATTGAAATGTCATCAACACCTAAGAGGAATTTTGAGACAGCTGCTCTGTGTTTTCCATTCTCCTGGCACCTTAATTTTTGAAGAAAATAGTTACCTTCCAGCCAAAGGCTTGTCTGTTTCATCACCAAAAATTGTTGCTGTGGCCCAACCACTGAGCCAGGTCTACAGATTCTGATCCAGGCAATAGTCTCAGCCACTGTCACCCTGTAATCTTCATGATGTAGCAGGCTATCAGAGTGCCAGTTCGTCTAAGGCCAGCTTTACAATGTACTGCAATGGCACCCTCAGCATTTTCACAAATATCCAGAAATTCTTTGACAATGGCATCAGAAGGGGTGCTGCCATCTGCAAAGAAAAGATCATGATGATCAAAACCAGCATCCGTAAAGCGTTTGGCATCATACATCTTTTTATTCAGGCGAATAATGGTGGTCATATTGTGACTCTTAAAATACGGAATATAAGTTTCAGGAGAATGTTGGTAGTAAACACTTTCAAGTCTGGTTCTTGTATGAGGTCCACAAAAGGCAATGAATCGGTCTGGTATTATCCAATTTAAATCTCCATTTTCTGCTTTTTCATAGTGTTCATATTCATCAAGGTCAAATGAGCTGAAATTAAGGAAGCCATATTGCATTGCCTTCTTTATTGCATGAAAACAGTCAAGAAGTGTAATATAAAACTGCAACTTCCATAGGCAGCATCTCTGAAAGGAATATAAGATGTATCTCCAAACAGTAATATTCTATATGCTTCTTCTGGAGTTCTTCCCAAATATATAACCTTCACTGGAGGATGGCCAATGGTGTCTAGAAAACCTCTGTTAGCTGGGAAGGCACGTGGCTAGTGTCTGCTCCAAAGTTCTGGTTTCAAAATGGCTTTCTCCGAGGACATTCCTCTCTAGGCT
>PVKY010008825.1:0-13761 GCA_004027775.1 Bradypus variegatus
ATCATACACTTAAAAATTGATAAAAATAGCAAACTTTATTATATGTCTGTGTTGCCACAATAAAAAATTAAGAGTTTTAAATACTTACCACTCCTGCCCTTATTGTCCCCACATACTCCAATGTTCCTCCGTCTGTAGGTTTGTGTCATTCCTTCTTCCAAGAATGTGTACTCTCTACCACCCCTCCTTTCCCACTTCTGCAGCTACTAAAATATAACATATTCTCGGAAATATGGCTCCCATACCACTTCCACCTTGAAGCTTTACTCATTCACTCCATCTAGAAGTGAGCTCTGACACCTCTGGATTTCTTTGACTCCTTGGTTCTTTCACTCTTCCTGATTGATCATAGGGGACCTTGTATTAAAGTTTTTTTTCTGGGCATATTATACCTTATTTTCTGCTTACAATGGGTAGAAATTACTACATGAATGATTTAAGGGACTGTTTTGTTGACATTATTGGCGGATCTATGTAAGTATCTCAGATCTATATAAATTGACCTCAGTTTGGATTACTCGTTCTTGGAGGGCTAGTACTAAATCTTATTGATCCTTTTCTTCTGTGTAATTGTCAGCAAACAGTCTTGAACTTGATAGGTATGCAATAAACATTTGCAAGAAAATAATAAGATAAAATATTTAAAATTCATTTTTAAAACAAATTTTAAGAAGGGAAAAGCTGAAGTGCCAACAACAGAACAAAATTAGAATTTATGCTCTTGTCCTTAAATGATAGGAGTGACATCATATGATTACTACTCTTAATAATAATAATAGCAAATTTTATATGATGTGTATACATTGAGCTAAACACTGTTCTAAGAGCTGTTTGTATGTTAACTCAGTTAAACCTAACAACAATTCTAGGACATAGGTATATTTGTTATACTAACTTTAAGAAGAGGTAAATAAGACAAAAAGAATATAGTTTACTTGCCCAATGTCACAAAGCTAACAACTGGTAGAGCCAGTATTTGAAGTCAGGCAGTCTGTTTCTAGAGACTAGCTCTTAATCACCAAGCTCTCTACTAAATGGAAATACTTTTTCTTTAATTTATGGAAAATCTCCAACAGCCTGGAACCAAGAACTATACCAGCATTTGACACTGAGTCAGTATTAAAAACTAATTCTGTGTAGCTGAGCTCTTTACATACAAAAAGAGGCCTATGGTCAAATACTTTTGGGAAATGTCATGCTAAACACCAGTTTCTTTCCCAGAGTGTTTTCATAGGCACTGAGATTATCAGAATACAACTTAAGAAACACTGATATATGATTGAATACGGTTGTTCCCAAATCAGCTGCATTTATCTCTTAGGAAACTATTTAGGTACACACACACACACACACATACACCATCACAGATTTCAGTCCCATCTAAGTACTACTGCATTGACCCTAGGGTTGGGTGCTCAATAAATAGATTTGATTTTAGCAATAGACTTCAGAGCTATAACTGGTAGAAATCTAAACCTTAGGAAAAATTAAGGTATATTCACCTTACTGTAAGTTTACCTAGACTCTACGTTCTGCATGGAGCTTTTATAGTAAAATAAATAAATAATGTAATTTCCCATTTCTACCCCATTAATTTATTTCAAAAATCAATTATTTTTAAAAATTATTATTAGTTTATAAAGCTATAAGACTTTCTAATCAGGGGCTTAAGTATAATGCTAATTATAACCGAAACCATTCAGAAGAAAACTTAACAAGAGGCAGTACTAACTAAAGTAAAAGGAACACTTTCTTCTGTGTAGACCTTTTATAAATCGTTGCTGTTATACTTTGTTATATGTCTTATCACTATAAGAACATGTTATAATGCAATTTTCAGCCAGGCTACTCTCTCCTTGGGGTTAGAAATAGTAACCATGAGGAAAAGTGATGCATTGCATATATTCATGTTTTTAAGAATTGCTTTTCATTCTAAAAGTATGTAACACCTTGTAAGTATCAGAAATACCACATTAAAATGACCCAGCAATTCTTTTTTTTTAAGGAAATGGAAACAGTTATTAGAAAAAGCAATCAAAATGCTATTATTGCCCTACTTATGTGTCTCCTTTCCTCATCCATTTGTGGTTGAATCTCATTTCTCCAGGCAGTGAATATGAATTTTTTCAGTGTTTTTCCATTGTTTCATGAGAGATATATGAGAATATTTTATCAATAGTAACGGCAGACTCATATATGTATATGTGTGTATACACACACACACACACACACACACACACACAGACTCTAACCTGGATTAGTAAATGATTGATTTTAGTTTAGAATCCTAGAGGCATTAAAATTTACAAGAAAAGTGATAAAACAATTTAATATGGAAAGGGCCAATGTTTTTCATCAAATGTACCCTTTATAAACTTTATCTTTAAAAGGATATTTTACTGGGATAGTTTCTCCCAACTTCTGACACATTTCCTGCTTCTTATTGCCTTTAGGTTTTATTTTCTTTGACTGGAAGTTCAATTCAATGAAAGAAATAACCCTTACATCTTTATTTTAATCTTTTCATCTTTATCCATTGACCATCGTTTTCTCCTCCCCTGTGGGTGTGTGTATGAGCATATATATAGCTTTGATCTTTTCATGATTGTTACAAGATCAGAGGCAAGAAGCTTCAAATGATCCACTGCCATTCAATGTCTGGAAAGACTGCAGCAATTCAGAGTCTTTAATTAATTGAAGAGTTTGCTTTAGGCTTTAGTGCAACTTTTGCATTATAGAACTCACTTGTCTATAGGAAAAACTGTCAAGAATCCTTCAAGTAAATCATGAAACAACCAATAAAGCCATGAAAAGAACTACTGGAATTACATATAAATCCCATCATCTGACAGATTTCACTGTGAATAGTGAGACATTGTCTTAAAACTGTGTGTCACATCAAGAGGACTGTAACACAGGACACCAGTTATGGAGTATTACAAACGCAGAGGGCTTGATCTTTTACCCCTTCCTCCCTGCCTCCCAGCCTTTGCTCATCCAACTAGTATTTGTTGAGCACCTATTATGTGCCAAGACATAAAACAGGGAATAAGACACAGAGCCTGGCCTCAAGCTTTCCACATACTGTCTTATGTTGTAGCCTGGTTTAATCCTTTCTACTAGATTGTAAGCTGCTTGAGGACAGAAAGCATATCTTGTTCATGTCAGCCATCCCTCCTGTGTTATACAGTGCCCCAAACATAGAAATTATATTTTGTTATAATTTCATGGCATCTGCAAAGTCCTAATCACCCAACCTAGAAATCTCAATGACTAAAATTTTCTCTTTCACACATATCTTCACATTCAGTCAATAAACTGGTTCCATCGTTTTGCTTCCTAATTAACACTAAGATACCTCCTCTATTCTATGTACTTCTACCATTTCCTTTGTTCATTTCTAATAATTTATTTTATGGACTAATTGCATCTGTACTTCAGATCTTGTTTACCTACAGTCTGTCTCCTTCACTGTCAAAAGAGTTCTTCACCTAAACTTCAGAAATGATGATATTAAGCCCAGCTTTAAACTTTCAGTGGGTTCCACAGACTATGGGATGAAGACTCAAATCTGGCCGAACCTTACAACACCCTCCTCTGCCTGTCCCCAGAAGACCCATCTTCCTCCATTCTACATTACATGCTTTACGTGAAGATGAAACCAGACTTCTCACATCCTTCCAGAAGTACCTCAAACTTACCCCTCAGAGCCACGGCCCATATCCCTCCCTCAGTTCCCATCATAACCTTTATTCTTTGGATTGAAATATTTTCATTTTAACTGATTACAAAAATATGATTAGGAATCAACTAGAGAGCAAAGATGGCAAAAATATCGTGAACATGACCACTGTATCTTTAGAAACCAGTTCTTTTCCAGAAAAGTCTTTGTTTCCTTCTCCCACTTAAAGATCAATAAGTGCACGTGTAGGTAAAATTTTTGAAACTATGCAGTTCTTATTTATTCATTTTAACTCATCTATTTATTCATTTCTGTACCTATTTTCTTTGGCAATACTGTTACATTGATGTTATTTGCGGTAACAGTGAATTTATTCAATATCTTTTCCATTTAAAAAATAAGAACATATTATTCCAAAGCAAAGAAAGCAATCTCCATTTCTAGTTGCAAACATAGAGAAGCATTACTTACACTTCATTGGATTACCATTTAATAGAACCTGATATTTAGGAAATAGTGAGACATAGCAGATCATTTAAATGTGTAGCAATACCATACACTGCAGATAACAGCCTGATCTCTCAGAAATAGTTAAGGTGTCTTCCAGGGGAAACAGGCAATTGTTTGGCTGCAACACTGGCACATAGAAGAGTGTAGAAGAACTAAGAAGAGTCTAGGCAGCCAGACTTTGGAGGACCTTGAAAATCTGGTTATTTAGAAATATATTTCATAGGTGCCATTAAAGGCTTTTTGAGTGATGTGATTAGAGTGTCTTAAAAACATAACTGAATAACAAAAAGAGAAACCTCCCAATTAAAAAATGGACAAAGGACTTGAATAGATATTTCTTCAAAGAAGATAGACAAATGGCCAATAAACACATGAAAAGAAACACAACATCATTAGCCATTAGGGAAATGCAAATCATATCCACCTTGAGATACTACCTTAAATCCACTAGAGTGGCTATTATTAAAAATAAAGAAAATAACATATGTAAGTGAGGATGTAGATAAATAGGAACCATTGTACATTTTCAGTGGGGATGTGAAAGGGTGTAGCCACTATGGAAAACAGTCTGGCAGTTCCTCAAAAAGTTGAACATAGAACTACTTACCATATGACCCAGCAATTCCACTTCTAGGTATATACTCCAAAGAATTGAAAGCAGGGTTTTGGACAGATATTTACATGCCAATATTCATAGAAACTTTATTCACAATAGCCAAAGGTAGAAGCAGTGCAAATGTCCATCAGCAGATGACTGGATAAGCAAAATATGGTATATCCATAAAATGGAATATTAAAGATGGAGTTCAGATACATGCTAACACATGGATGAACCTTGAAGACATTATGTTGAATGAAATAAGTCAGATACAAAAGTCCTGATATTGTATGATTCCAATTATACATGGTAGCTAATCTCATAGAGACAGAAAGTAAGGTGCAGGTTAGCACTTTTAAAAGGTGGGGGGAGAGACAGAATGGGGAGTTAATGCGTAAGGCTGTAGGATTTCTGTTTGTGGTGATGGGAGGGTTCTGGTAATGAATGGTGGTGAGGGTAGTGATTAACCCCTACCAAATAATTGGCTTGGGAGTGGTTGAGATAAGAAAGTTTGTGTTGTATATATGTTTCCACAATTAAAAAAAGAGAGAGAGCAACTAAAGAGACAATGACAATTAAATGCAATATGTGATCCCAGGCTGCATATAATAATGGAGGAGAAAAGGCTCAAATGGGCATTATTGGACATATGAAAAAACTGGAACACAGACCGTAAGGTTTATATCAATGTTAAATTTATTGAACTTGACATCCATATTAAAGTAGTTACATTAGTGAATATCTTTGTTCTTAGGAAAAGTACGTGGAAGTATTTTGTGTTCAAAGAACATAATGTATACAGCCTACTCTCAAATGTTTACAAAATAGGTAGAGAGAAAGAGAGGGAGAATGATATGAGAAATGTGGCAAAATGTTAAAATTGGTGGATCTGAATATCTGGGAGGGGTATGAGTTCTCTATGGGCTTTGTATTCTTTTGTTTTGTGTTTTTGTTTTTTTTTGTATTATTTTTGCAAACTATCCTGTAAATTTGAAATTGTTTCAATACAGAAAGTTTAAGGAAAAAAATAATTATTTCATCTAGAATTTGGGAAGAATAGCTTTAAATGGGTGTAACTGGTGGCAGAAATACCCAAATACAGAAGAATCCCAAAATACAATAATAAAGATCATTGTTGATAGTAATTAAAATGGATTAGTCAGTGCCTTTTGGCCAGGGTAGCTTAATGGGCATATGGACAGGGCACATAATTATTTGTCCTATAGCTAAGGAAAAATTGGAGGGAATACAGCCATCTACACCAATAGTAGTAGCTTTTGTGTCCGATTGCTATCATTAAAAAGGAGTATGGGCTGTTGCCCTCGCTTCTTTTTATTCCACGGGCCTAATTGAGGAGGAGGAGGAGGAAGCGCGGGCTGCTGGCAGGCAGCCCCGACGAGGCTGGCAGAAGTGCCCCTGCTGCCCTCGGGACTCTTCGGCCCTCTGTGACCCCAGCTGTCTGGCACACTGACTTTTGGTGCCGTTGCTGATGTGCTTTCTTGGCTTCGGCAGCTATTTTTGCTATGATAATCCTGCTGCCCTTCAGACTCAGGTTAAACAGGATGCACAGGTGAATACCACAAAATTTATGCTGCTCTATGCCTGGTATTCTGGGCCCAACATAGTTTTGTGTTTCTTTGGTGGCTTTTTGATAGATCGAGTGTTTGGAATACGATGGGGCACCATTATTTTTAGCTGCTTTGTTTGCCTTGAACAGCAAAATTCTACATTATAGGTTCTTTTTGCTCTGGGTGCAGTACTTAATGCTTTTTGGCTGATGGAATTTGGAAGGTTTGTGTTTGGGATTGGTGAGGAGTCCTTAGCAGTTGCTCAGAATACATATGCTATGAGTTGGTTTAAAGGAAAAGAATTAAACCTGGTGTTTGGACTCCAATTAGCGTGGCTAGAATTGGCAGTGCAGTAAACATGAACCTCATGGGGTGGCTGTGTTCTAACACTGAAGCTTCGTTGTGTTCTGCGGGTCATGCAACCCTCGGTGTCACACTTATGATCTGGAGTGTAACGTGTTCTCTCACTAATTTCGGCCTTGGCCCTTGCTTACTTGCATCAGAGAGCAGAAAGAATCCTTCATAAAGAACAAGGAAAAACGGGAAGTTATTAAGCTGACAGATGTGTAGGACTTCTCCTTACCCCTGTGGCTCGTGTTTATCATCTGTGTCTGCTGTTACGCTGCAGTGCTCCCTTTTATTGGGCTGGGGAAAGTTTTCTTTATAGACAAATTTGGATTTTCGTCCCAGGCAACAAGTGCAATTAACAGTGTTGTGTATGTCATATCAGCTCCCATGTCCCCAGTATTTGGGCTTCTGGTGGATAAAACAGGAAAGAACATCACGTGGGTTCTGTGTGCAGTGGCGACTACCCTTGCTTCCCACATGATGTTGGCCGTTACGCTGTGGAACCCTTGGATTGCTGTGTGCCTCATGGGAATCTCCTACTCATCACTTGCTTGTGCATTATGGCCAACGGTGGCATTTGTAGTCCCTGAACATCAGCTGGGAACTGCGTATGGCTTCATGCAGTCCATTCAGAATCTTGGGTTGGTGATTATTTCCATAATTGCCGGCATGCTGTTGGATACTTGGGGATATTTATTTTTAGAAGTTTTTTTCATTGCCTGTGTTTCTTTGTCACTTTTATCGTGGTCTTGCTGTATGTGGTGAACCGTGCCCAAGGTGATAACCTAAATTATTCTGCAAGGCAATGGGAAAAAATAAAACTTTTTTCTCATACTGAATGAGAAGTTTAAAAGGCTGTGTCACAAGAAAGTGGATTCCCACACCACTGTTGGAAAATATCCATTTTTTAAATTTAGAGTTTAGTCATTAGGGAAAATAATGGACTGAATAGTTATAATATTAATATTTTGAATATACTTTTTTCAGAGTGCATTTGTGAGAAGAATTCTATTTTAGAATATGCTAACCAACAGTGAAGAGTTTGGAAAAATGCTTTGGAATATGCAGGTAGATTCTTCAATAAGGCAGTAAATAATGGAAAATATTGTATTTTGTATTGAGAAAATTTACACTAGGTCTGTGTTAGGGATATGACCATTTCTTTATTTTAAAGCAAAAAAAAAAAGGCTTTTGTGGGGGTAGAAGGGTTGTTTTATACAGAATAAACTATGGCATTAAAACTTTTATTCCCTTTTGTAATAGGGAATAATAATAATAAGGGATATGAAAGATTTTTGTGGGGGGGAGTTCTTCAAATTCACAAAAAGCAGATTGTATACTGCACTCTTGATTACAGGAGATTGCTGAGCAGTGGCCCTTTTGAGCTCCTTTACCCCACTCTGTTACTGAATACCCTAATTACTTAGGGACATAATTTTGTGGCACTTTCTGTACAGTTTTTTCTTTATAATGTAATGACTAAAAAGTGTCCTTCAAATTATGATAATTGTGTATCTACATGGATAAATAAAAATACTGCAAAAGAAAAAAAAAAGGAGTATGAATTTAACATTCACTTCCAGAGCCATGTGCACTAATATGACCCAAATCTGATATCTCCTACCTTTTAGGCCTTGTAGGCCATATCTTCTCAATGAAATATTTACATTTTATTTATAGTGTAGTAGCTGTCACATCAGTCTCTAACTCAAAGAATTATCCTTTGTGATGCAGCTTTTATTCACAGTCAAGGCACTTAGAAAAAGTCATTCCTTGTGGTTGTATTACTTGAATGTGGAGGTCAATAATAAATTTCTACCATCCTAGCAGTCATTCAAGAAAGAATTAATTGGACTCGCACAGATTCTATAAATCTTTTTGCAACAATAACTACATCACCAGAATGTCTATATTACAACATAGCTCATTTTTTTCACTATAAATAAAGAACACTATGGTTTGAGTTTCAGATTTATAGAAAATCTGGCATATGTTTTATAAATAAAGTCACTATATATTTTACAAAAACTGTACTGTGTGAAATATATGAAACAAGTTGAGGTTCACAAAGGAGTGAAAAACTCTATAGAAAACCATGTCTTTCAGTAAATATTTGATTTAAAAGATAACTGTGCTACAACTTAAGTATGGATACCCATCTTCTGGTAATGTTTGGGTTTCAAATGCACTCTCTTTTAAATAACTTCTGATGAATATGAATGGAAAAGAGGATGTGGCTTTTTAACATTAAATAATAATAAATGTAAGTAATTTCTTTAGATGCTGAAAAATATCAGGAAATGGGAAGGAATCCAGAAGCAACTAACCTAATATAAAACTGCCATTCAACTTTTCAAAAAGGGGAGTACACACAATATATCATAATCATTTTACAATTCAAAATCATATTGCATGACACATAGTTGGGATTCAATAAATATATGTTAAGTCATTGGAATAATTTGTAGATTCAGTAAAAGAAAAACCCAGGACTTTAATTTGATCATTTATTCAACAACTACATATTGTATACCTACTAAATCAATCTCTTCTACAAGGCTATGTAATGGGATAAAATTACAATATTAAATATATGAAGAACATTTTAAGATGTACAAAGGTTTGCTCATTTATGCACATTTTCACTTTCACAATAATAAAGCTCTAAAGAAAACTGTTAGGAACTTCAATTTCTAGCAATACGATGGGAAAAGTAAGGCAAATACATGTTGGTACCGGACATATAGGGAAATATATTTACAATATATTTTGAAACCTAACTGGCTGTTGAGAAAGTCTATAAAAGGTTATAATCAACATGAAAGAAACGTCAAAGGGCCTAAGAGAGCTCCCAAGAAAATGATACCATTTTCTCTAAGGATATCTGCCAAATTCCGTTGATCTAGAGCTTTGGTTTTTCATAAAACGACAAGCCTTGATCCAAGAAAATTGGGAGGTCAGGTGGGAAATAAATCCAGGAACCCAAAGGGTGACAACCTTAGAGATGAACTAGAAAAATTACACTCTATGAAGGGAGAAAATAAGGATATTCACCTACTTGGCTTTGGGTTTGGGTGGAACTAATAAGAAAATTGTTACCCTTAGAATCCGCCACCACAAGCCCTTACTCATATGACCTTAAATCCTCATTTGTCCCAAACCACTCCCACCCCCAACAAGTAATTTAGTTTAAAGTTGTTCCAGATTGTAGTACTTCTAGGAGCCTAGCATGATCAATTGCAAAATTCAGAACTCCCACAGAGAAAGTTTCAAGAAATAGTTCAAATTTTGGCATAAAAATCACTGAATAGAGGAGGAAACAAACAAAGAGTATAATCATTAAGAACAAATGGCAAAATAAGATTCACAACATCTGTAGACTTTGAAATTAATAGAAACAGAAAATAAAGCAATTATTTTTAACATCTTAAAATGCTAATAGGGGACTAATTTGACAAAAGAATAAAATAGTATAAAATTTGATGAGTCATATTTAAAATACAACCATATAGAGCTCCCAGAAAAAGAAAAAACATAATTTAATTGACTCAAAAGATGGCTTTCACAACAGATTAGACACAGATGAAGAGAGCATTGGTGAACTGGACTGCTTAATAACATTAGCTACCAGGGAAGAAACAATTAAAACCTCAATGAGATACCACTACATACCCCGTAGAACGGCTAAAACTAAAATAACTGACATGAAGTGTTGTGAAGCAACTGTATTCTTATATGCTGCTAGTGGAAATGTAAAATTGTACGATTCAGTCATTCCATTTCTAGGTATTTACTCAAGAGCAACAAGAGCATATGTCCACATAAAGACCTGTGCCTGTATTTTCATAGGAACTTTATTTGTAAAAGCCAAATACTAGAAACAAGCCAAACGTCCATGAACAAGTAAAAGGCAAACAAATTGTGTTATATCGGAAAATATTATGCTATGCAATTAAAAGGAAAATGTTAAAAAATTATCTTTGAAATATCTAACAAGGCAAGGATATCATCATTTATATTAAACATCATACTGAAAGTACTGACCATAAGAATAAGAAAAGAGAAAGAAATTAAAAATAGAAAGATTAGAAGGAGGAAACAAAACTTTTAAAATAAATGGTATAATTGTCTATGTAGAAATTCTAAGAGACCCTCTTGAGATATACTGATAGAATTAAAGGTAGCTTAACAATTTAGTCTGATGCAAAATCTACATGGAAAATTAATGTTTCTACCAATCAGGAAAAAAATATTTATTTTTTGAAAGACACCTCTACAGTAAGTCAAAAAAAAAAAATTGTTACCTGACAAAATAATCTTCAAACGATACACAAGATCTTACAGAAATCAAGACAAAACTTGATTGAAATATTACTAAAGAAGACCTAAAGTAACGCAAAGGCACATCGTGTTCCTTGATAGAAAGACTCAATTTCATAAAGGTATCAATTTCTCTCAAATGTTTCCACTTATTTAATATAATTCTAATCGAAATATAGGAGTTATAATTTTATAATTTATTTATAGAAGAGAATTTTATGTAGAAGAGATGTCTGTAGAAGAGATCTATGCAACACATATGACATAAACAGAAATACTTAGAATATATTAAGGTATCCTATGAGTAATAGGACAGAGACAAAGAACACAGTAAGAAAAAAATGGGCAAAAGATATGAATAGGCATTTTTTTTAAATGGCAACATGAATGCTCCTTAAACATGTGAAAAGCTATTATTAACTCACACCTTTCAGGTTGGCAAATGAAAACAGCAAATGTTGGTGACAATGTGAAGCAATGCAAACAAGATCACACTGCTGATGAGAATTAATTGCTATGACATTTTGGAAAGCAGAGTAGCAGTATATAATAAATTAAAACATGTGCATACCCACAACCCTGTAATTCTATTCCCAGCTATATACACTAGAAAACCCTTATATACGTACAACCAGAAGATATGAAAAAAAATATATTAGTAGCAGTCTTGTCCAAAATGCTTGAAAAATGGAATTGACTCAGTTGTCCATAAATAGTAGAAAAATTAATTTTAATACATAATTCAGTACAAAACAGTAAAAATTAATGAATTTCAGCTATAGGAGTTACTAGGTATGAATTTCAGAAACAACTGATTAAAAGAAATAATCATCTGAATATAATAAAAACTAAAGATTTAGGAATATGTTATTCAGAAATATATATGTAGTAAAAGCTATTAGGGAAAACTAGGAAATGACTGGCACAAATTTAATTTTCTATTTCTGGGTAATCTATAGCTCAAGGAAGAAGAGAAATTGAAAGAAATTGAAGGCATCAAATACTGATCTTACATTAAAGTTAGAGACTTGGGGGTTCCTTCAGTAATTCATTCCACAAATGTTTTGAAGCACTGGCTCTGCGCCATGCATTGTGTTGGTATCAGGGACAGTGTGAGAAGTGAGAAAGAGAAACAACTCACAGCACTGAACTTGATCTCTGCCCATGACTCATGAGATACCCAGGAAACAACAGTACTGAGTACAAGAAACTGTAATAAATGATCTGCTGACCCCAGGAAGAATTTCCATTAAGCAAAGAACAGAACAACAATGAGAGGAAAAGACTACTCAGAAAAGTTAAATGTATATTTACCCCCACTAACCTAGTAGGAAAAAAAAATGTGTGCCTAGTATGGACTTGAATTATATATATTTGAATATTACTTATTTGAATATGTTCATATAATATATGAGGCCTAATGATCTTGATAGTACATTAAATTATTATATATTTTATTCATAATATTATGTTATAGTTCTAAAATAAAATTTACTTAATCCCTAAAAGCTATATATATTCAAATAGAAAATAACATTTTAGCCAAAAGTTTATGGAATGATTTAAAAATGTGTTCACATAAACTATAAAGAAAACTTCATTTATCTCCTTAAAGTAAAAAGTTTTGATGAAGAAGATGCAATAAAAATCAGGAAATAACAGAAGTTTAATCAGTAAACCACAACCAGTTGTTATTTTAAAGTTACATACTAATTATTGGATGAAGTGTGTAATCAAAATCACAAATATATACTGCGTATAAAGTACTAAGGATATGATACATGACAAAACTCTATGCAGAGGCATTTTCATTGACTTAAATTCCTGTATGGATTGAGAAATAAGAATCAATGCAAATAAGTTTTACAAGTCTAAAATATTGCAGTAATTGTAATCAGTGAATTAGAAAACATCAAAAATGAATAGAACTGATATATAAAAACAATTTCCTTGAGGAAAAATAAAGTAATACAAATGTAATAAAGAAAAGAGAAACAAATTCAATGGACAAAATTATGCATGAGCATTTAATAGATTTTATATTTTTTAATTTTAAGTCAATATAATTTATAATGTTATGCTAGTGAATTTAAAAATTCCAAATGAATGAGTTTCTGTGACTGACTCAATACGAAGTACAAAACCTGAAGAGTCTCACAATAATGGAGAGAGAAACCAAAAATCTCACCAGATATCAAGTGCTTTTCTCTTAAATGAGCTCAGAAGCCAAAAGACTTCAGATAAATTCTTTCAAATTTTGATGGAGCTGGTAATTTCTATGGCATATAAATTCTTTCAGAGCACATAAAAAGGTGAAACAGTTCACAATATGTTTCTCAAAGGTTGTATAACCATGATTATAAATCCTGACAAACGTAGCAGCACAAAATGAAAACCTGCAACACAATCCTCCTTTTAAATATACATACAAAAATGAAACACTAACATATAACAGAGGGACCTGGGGGAAGGAGAGCATGACAATGTGGCACTAAAACTAATATATCAGGAACTAAAGAGGGTTATTAGCCATAAAATAGAAATTATAAAGAAGAAAAGTAAAAGACATATATATTGTATACACGCGAGTGTGTGTGTGTGCACGCGCATGGAGGTAATCACAGTAAAGGAAGTCAGTCTTGATTTTAAATCTAGGATCTATCACCAAAAAGCTCTTTGTCAGTGGATAAGTTGCTTAACTTTGCTAAAACTTCTCATTCCCCATCTTTCAAATG
>PVKY010008826.1:0-13762 GCA_004027775.1 Bradypus variegatus
CCTTTGTGTATAACCTGATCAGTCTCTGGAAATTTGGGTATCTGTGTGACACCCGAAACTCAGAGCTAGAGCTTGGCAAATATGAATGTCAGTATTATTGCATATAGCAAGTGTTTAAAAAGCTCCAAGAGTCCAGACTTCAATTAGACTTCAATTAGAATGAAGCAGATCTAGTTAGGACTAGGACAAATCAGGCCAAAGAGTAAAGGATGACACTGACTGTGTTTTAAAACTTCAACTTCCATGTGAGACCAAGGGAAGAGATGTTTATTTGGTGCAGGTTCTATATTTCCTAAACAATTTAACTCATACAGTTCATTCAAATAACATAATTCCATGCAAGTTTGAATACAAAGTGAGATATGGTAGTTTTGTACAAGTTAGTGTGAAATAGTGATGCATCCCAAATAACTGCAGCAGAGAATAGAATGATATATGCAGCCAAACCCCCTCGAGGAACTGAGGGAAAATGCGAAAGTGTTGGACTTCCTAACCTGGATTGTTGCTGATGTTCTCACAAACATTGAGGACTACCAAGACCTCTTTTTGGGGGCTTGCCCTCAAGGAACTCATTACTGCAAAGGAGAGGCTAAACCTGCTTACAATTGTGCCTAACAGTCTCACCCCGAGTACCTTTTGTTGCTCAGATGTGACCCTCTCATGCAGTTAACACAACTCAGCAGGTTAACTCACTGCCCTCTCCCCTACATGGGACCTGACTCACAGCAGTTTAAATCTCCCTAGAATGCAGAATTTGACTACCGAGGATGAATCTGGACCTGACATCATGGGATTGAGCACATCTTTGTGACCAAGAGGGGGATGTGAAATGAAATGAAGTTTCAGTGGCTGAGAGGTTCCAAATGGAGTTGTGAGGTCACTCAGGTGGGCACTCTTATTCACTATATAGATAACCCTTCTTAGGTTTTAACATGTTGGAATAGCTAGAAGTAAATACCTGAAACTATCAAACTGCAACCCAGTTACTTTGACTCTTGAAGTTGATTGTATAACAATGTAGCTTACAAGCAGTGACAGTGTGATTGTGAAAGCCTAGTAGATCACACTCCCTTTATCTAGTGTATGGATGGATGAGTAGAAAAATGGGGATAAAAACTAAATGAAAAATATGGTGGGAAGCAATGTAGTTATTTTAGGTTATTTGTTTTTTCTTATTCCTTTGTTTTGGTATTGTTTGAAATGTTTTTATTGTTTGTTTTTTAATCTTTTGACAAAGCTACAAAAACAAAAATAAACAAAAATAAAAGAAAAGTAGGGTGGGGGGATGTTCTGGGGGTTCTGTTTTACTTTGATTTTTCATTCTTATTTTTTCTTTTTCTGGTATAAAGAAAATGTCCAAAAATAGATTGGGGGTGATGAATGCACAACTATATGATGGTACTATGAACAGTTGGTTGTACACCATGGATGAATATCTCAATAAAACTGAATAAAACAAAGCAGAGAATTAACAAAACCAGAAGTCGATTTTTAGAGAAAATCAATAAAAATGATGGACGCTTAGCTAGACTGACAAAGAGAAAGAGGATGAAATAAATAAAATCAGAAATGGAAGGGACAATGTTACAACTGATCCCACAGAAATAAAAGAGATCATAAGAGGATACTATGAGCTACTGTATGCCAACAAACTAGAGCACTTAGATGAAGTAAACAACTTCCTAGAAACAGATGGACAACCTACTCTGATGAAAGAAGACTTCAAAAATGAATCACTAGAAAAGATATTGAATCAGTAATGAAAAATCTCCTAGCAAAGAAAAGCCTAGGACCAGATGACTTCACAGGCAAACCCTAAAAAGCATCCCAGTAAGAACACCAGTCCTGCTCAAAGTCTTCAAAAAAATTAAGGAGGGACAGCTATGTGTCATTCTACATCACCATACTACCAAAGCCAGACAAAAATACTGCAAGAAAAGAAAAGAAAACTTCAGAATAATCTATCTAATGAATATAGATGCAAAAATCCTCAACAAACACTGGCAAATTGAGTCCACTAGCACAGTAAAAGAATGATACACCATGACAAAGTTGTTTTTATCCCAGGCAGGCAAGGGAGGTTCAATACAAGAAAATCAATTAATATTATATACCACATTAACAAATTGAAGAGGAAAAACCACAGAATCATCTTGATTGGTGCAGAAAACACATTCAACACTTTCTAGATAAAACACTTGGAAAGATAGGAACTGAAGGAAATTTCCTCAACACGATAAAAGGCATATATGAAAAACCCACAGCTAACATCATACTCAATGGGAATGGACTGAAAGCCTTCTCTCTAAGATCTGGAACAAGACAAGGATGTTCATTCCCACTATTGTTTTTCAACATTGTGCTGGAAATTCTAGCTGGAGCAATTAGGCAAGAAAAAGAAATAGAAGGCATCCAAGTTGGAAAGGAAGAAGTCAAGCATTTGTTCTTTGCAGATGACATGATCCTGTACTTAGAAAATTCTGGAAAAAAATGGAAGAAAGCAACTTGAGCTAAAAACAAGTTCAGCAAAGTAGCAAGACACAAAATCAACATGCAATAATCAATGGAGTTTCTATAAATTAGTAATGAGCTATCTGAGGAGGTAATGAAAAAAATTCCATTTACAAAGGCAATTAAAAGATTCAAATATCTAACAATAAACTCAACCAAGGATGAAATAGACTTGCACACAGAAAACTACAAAACATTGCTAAAAAAATCAAAGAGGACATAAATAAATGGAAAGACATTCCGTGTTCATGGAGTGAAAGGCTAAATAAATATAGTTATGATGTCAGTTCTACCCAAATTGATCTACAGAGTCAACACACTATCAATCTAAGCCTCAAGAGCTGGCTTTGCAGACCTAGAAAACCAATAATCAAATTTATTTGGAAGAATAAGGTGCCCTGTACAACTAAAAACATCTTGAAAAAGAAAAATGAAGTTGGAGGTAGCTCTCACACTTAGTGGCTTTAGAGCATATTAAAAAGCAACAGTGGTCAAAACAGCAAGGTACTGGTCTAAGGACAGATATACTGACCAATGGAATCAAATTGAAAGTTCAGAAAAGACCCTCTCATCACCAGCCAAGTGATTTCTGATTAGGCAGTCAAAGATATCAAAGGACTTTGTCAGGAAAGTCCAGAAAAAAAGGCAGCCTATTCAATGGGAGAAAATATTCAGAAACTACTATCTGATAAGGGTTTAATATCCAGAATATATAAAGAAATCCAACAACTCAACAACAAAAAGGTGAACAGCCTAATTTGAAAATGGGCAAAAGACATAGATAAACACATTTCCATTGAGGAAATACAAATGAGTTTTCTTTTTTTATGTCTCTTAGTTTTCATTTTGGGACAATCAAAATGGTTGAAAACTGAATGGCATGATGATTGCACAACTAGGTGATTATACTGTGAGACATCGATTGTATACTTTGCATGGAATATACAGTACATGAATATATCTCATTACAATTTGCAGGAATGAAATAGCCAAAACACATGAATAGACACTTGTCCAAAGAAGAAATACAAATGGCTAAAAAGCTTGTGAAAAATGCTCAATTTAACTAGCTGTCAAGGAATTGCATATCAAAACTACAGTGAAATACCATTTCACACATACCAAAATGTCAATTAACAAAATAACCAGAAAACCTACAAGTGCTAGAAAGCATGTGGAGAAATAAGTACACTTATTCTCTATTGGTGGGAATATAAAATGGTGCAGTCACTCTGAATGACAGTTTGATGATTCCTCAAAAGCTAAGAATAAGTTGTCATATGGTCCAGCAATCTTGTTACTAGGTACATACTTGGAATAACTTAAAGCAGGACATGAATAGACATTTGCACACCAGTGTTTATAGCAGCATTATTCCCAATTGCTAACAGATGAAAACAGCCCAACAGTGGATAAACAAACTGTGATATATACAAATGATGGAATATTGTGCAGTAGTAAGAAGGAATGAAGTCATGATGCATACAACAATGTGAATGAACCTTGATAACATTATATTGAATGAAATAAGCCAGAAATAACAGAATATTCTATGGCCTCACTAATATGAACTAACTATAATGAGCAAACTCAGAGAGTTAATCTCAAGAGCATAGATTATCAGGAGATAGAAAGAGGACAGAAATTGGGCAACTGATGATTAAGGAGTACAGAATATTTAATAAGGTTGAGTGTATAGATTCGGAAATGCATAGCACAATACTCTGTGATAGTAGCACAATACTATAAATGTAATTATCAATAGAGCTGAGTGTGAGGACGGTTGAAAGAGGAAGATGAGGGTAGTGTATGTCACCAGAAGGAAAGCTATAGGAGAAAACGTGAACACCCAGGTTAGAGTTTTGGGGTAAGTTGGCTTTTCTATGCTCTCATTTCCACTCTGTTTAGTGGGAACAATAAGAGGACCTACCTATTATTTAAGCTTATAACCTGTGATCCTGAGACCACCCCTGAGGATGACCATGAGTGGCAAATTTTATTGACATAATTTGCCAATTTGCTTACCTTCTCTTTGCCTGAGGTTTCTCATCTACCAATGTGAATAATAATTACATTTCCTAAGTAATATTTTGTGAAAAATAATGAGTTAGTACATTCTAAGTACATACAATTTTGTCTGATGTATATTAAGTTTTCATGCGATATTTATTATGACCTGATAACCCTCCTATGCTTTTAAAGGAAAGGTTAACTCTCCTTTGGGAAGTTTTTATCAAATTAGAAAAATGCATGCAAACTGATAAGAACCATAAGGAAGAGGTGAACTAGCAACCCAATAGACCTATATACAAGTACCTTCAATCACCTAGAATATGCGACCGATTGCTCACAATTTTCTTAATACCTACTATCTTGTTAAAATCGTAATGCATTATAATTAGACCAGCAATATCTCTTCGAATTAGTTTTCATTGATTGAATATAAAATAGGATAATTAAAAACTTTTACCTGGTATTCTCGGGCGGGTGCACCAGCGCACTCCCCCGCCCCACTCAAGACGAAGGGCGGCCAAGGTTTACCGGGGCCAGGGAGGCAACCGCCCACCCCTCTGGAATGCCCTCCGCCCCCAGGCCAGGTCAGCGACCAGCTCCCACCAGGCAAGAGGCGGCCTGCGGGAACGACGGACTCACGAGAGCTCAATTACGAGAGCCTGAGCACCCGACTCACTTAAGTCGCCATAGCCATCTCACTTGCGTCACTGCCGCATGGCGTGCCCCAGGCTGCTGCTTCCTCTGTGGTCTCACGCGACCTGAGAACTGGCGGAAGTTCCCGGGAATACGGAACTGTCGCGATAATACGGCACTGTCCCGATAATAGGCCTTCCCTCGGGCACAGAGAAAGGAGGAAGAAACGCGCTTCCGCTGTTGTCTGCTCTCTCCGGTGAAGCCTGAGGAATGACCAACCCCTTCCCGGGTGGAAGGAGCACACTGAGCCGCGGAAGCCCATCTCCCTAAACTATCACGATGAGGAAAGTAACGGAAGAACCGCCGTATTTCATCAATTTTAATGTGCATGTTCTTTCCTTTTTAATGTGTCTAAAAAGTCAGGATGTGTCTAACAATGAATGGTGTGTTGTTGCTAAATTGGCAACATTCCCTTTCCTAGTGACACAGCGATCAAACACAGTAGGTAGAACTACAACCCAATTGACCGGGTATGTGAAACCAATGCGGCTTGAAGGGTCTGCAGGCAGAGTCCCCTTAGTCCCTGAAATTTTTTTAAAAGGCTCAGTGTGGTCATCTGTGGTTTTGGAAAAGCTGCTCCGTGCAATTTCCATGCGATGGACCCAGTCCCAAGCTTGGGATTCAGTTTTCCAACCCGGGCAAGAGTCTCTGGAGAGACTTAAGATTTGAGAGAAAAGCCTTTTGTTGCTCTGTTAAAAACTCTTTTGCAGTTTTATTTTGAGTTAATAATTATTAGCAAATATCAGTGAATACGGGAACTACCAAATGGTGATGCCATATGCATAAGTTTTCCTTCTCTAAAATATGCCAGTAGTTTTATGTTTTACATTTAAAGAAATATCTATGCAATACAGGGGGCCTAACAGTTTTCTAACATATTAAGGCTCCATTTTAGTGTGTCAAATTGCCCTTTTCATGAAGCAAGGGAAGATAATATTGGGTAGGAAGTTAAAGAATTTAGTTTTATTTCTTTTTAATGTTCAGGTCTGTGCATTCATGGGTAAGAAACTTAGAGAAAGGAGTATCTGACTGCAATTGCGCTATAAATCTACAAGATCTATTAACTTGACAATAATACCAAGTATGTATATTTTTCTTTTTAGTAACTGCCTCTTAATTTTGGAGGAATACTCTTTATATTAATTTAAGGTGCATTTTTTACATTTTCTCTAGATATAGAGGTTTTTCTTCATGTTTGATTGAAGCATTTATTTTTTTCTTTCTAGGCTACATCTGTGGAATATCTATAGGACATAACAAGATATTTTATGTTGTTTTATTTTTCTTTTGTAGGTTATCTAGGGATATTTTGGTTATTTGGAACTATTGTAATCAAATATTTGACATCTAAAATCTTTCATTGCAGATGATGTGAGTACGTTTTTTGCTTATACTTCAATGACTTGATATAAAAGGAAACAGTCTAATAATGAACTATTTGAGTTGTTAAATGCTACTTTTTAAATCAAATTCTGGGACGAAGTCTGCCCACTTATTGTTTTATCTATTTACTATAAAATAAGTTAAATATGACTGTGTGTAAGTGTTCTCCAAATTGAACTTCTTGACACAATTATTTTATTTTATTGATTTTTCTGTATAGCAAAGATTTTTAAATTTTAAAGCAAAAAACCTTTAGACATTTGAGCACAATTTTAAGTGTATACAGCCATTTTTCTCTGGTTCTTTATAATTCATGTTTGTAATAGATAGACACCATATTCACAGCCTCTTAAACTGAAAATCATTTTATAGTCCTTCTCACTCTTTTTTGTTTTTTTTCTAAATTTTTGGTCAGTTCTCATAAAATTTTTATTTATAAGGCTTTATGTACAATGGGATTTCAAAAGATCTTCAGTATTTTCCAGTTTAATCCAACTTGGTCTTATTCAGAGAAGACATTTTCACCCTTTGGAAGGTGAGTAAAAGAAAAAATGAAATGAGAAGAATCCTGCTTTGTAATTTTAAGGATTCTTCCTACCCATGATGGTTTTCCTATTTTATTTTAGTTTTTTTAAGTCAACACATCCTAAATCAGGAGGGTCTTAAAGACATAATAAAAGGAAAAGCAACACAACAACCAACATGGAAAGTGTAAAACATATATCTTTCCTGTATTCATTTTTATTAGCTGTCTTTCTTCCTTCTGCAATAGATCAAAGCTGTGGTTTTGAAACTGTTCTGTGAAGTCCTGGGATTTTCAAGGGCTGTTTGTGGAGCTCATCTACAAAGATGAGATGCCCCCTCCATGGCAACCTGTCTTTCCTCTAGAGCGGCTTCACTTCAATCTCTTACATATTGGACATTTGCTTAGGTTTTCTTATGAACAAGGCAATTGTTTTACTTAATAAAAACTGAAAACACCTGGGGTGTTATATAGATCTTCTAAACCCTGTACGTTTTTAAGACTATAAAGCAGTAGTCTCCAATGCATTTATTTATTCATCCATTCGCTATGTACTGCCTGCTCTGTGCTTGGTAGTGGAATGCATGCTGGAGATACAAAGCTGAGCAAGGTGTGGTCTGCCATTTACAGTACAGTGTAATGAGTTCCACGATAAAACTAAAGAACAAGTGATGCAGAAATCCACAGGGAAATCTTCTGGAGGTAACTGTTAAGATGAGAGCTTAAAATGGAATTGAGTCAGCCAGGATGTAAGCAAGCAGGAAAAAAAAGTGAGAGTCCAGGTACCAGATTTATGGAATCTGCCTCCTCACTGGAGGAAGAGAAGCCAGTTAAGGAATGGATTCACATTAAAGTGAACATTGTCATTGCTATCACATCCTTATGTTGTATGGGGGCCATAAAAAGTACTGCAGACAATTACTTCCAAATTAGGAATAATTTACTTGTAAGTTTAGAACTTTTAGATTTTGTAATGTTCAAAGACATATGTTAAGGCTGCCCAGTTCATAAGAAGAATTTTCCATGTACCCTTTTCTATTAGGACAATTTCTCAGTATATTCCTATTTCCCATCCCTGATCCCGTCAACACTCTTTTTGGTAGAAGCCTAATGAGCTGGAAACTATGGATAAGTCTTTCAGTTTACAAATTGTGTCTGACTCTATCAGGAATGAATTCTGGGGTCTTGAACAAATCTTCACTCTGAAAACACCTTGCTCTTTCAGTGGAATGCAGCATTTAAAATCAAGGGCTCTGGTATCAGACAGGTCTAGGTTCAAGTCATAATTGCCATTTTTTTTTTAACCTATGAGATTTTCAGGTAATTTATCTAAAAAAAAAAGCACTTGCAGAGAGTGGCATGGGGTTACTACTTAATAAATGTCAGCTGCTATGTCATCATTGTTGTGTATTGTCATGAGTGGATGTTGAATTTGTCAAATGTCTTTTCTGCACCCATTGAGATGATCACATGGTGTTTCTTCCTTTGTTAATCTGCTGCATTACATTAATTTATTTTCAGATATTAAATGAACTGTGCATTCCTGGGATAAATCCCAATCAGTCATATTTTGTCATCCTTTTTATATGTTGCTAAATTTGTTTTCCTAATATTTTCTTAAAGACCTTCTTTGTACCTGTGTTCATGAGGTTATTGGTAGTAATAATTTTTCTTCTGATGTCTTTCCTGGCTTTGTTGTCAGGATAATTCTGGCTTCAAAGAATGAGTAGGAAGTGTTCCCTGTGAAAGTGTTTATGTGGGCAAGGTATAATTTCTTCTTTAAATATTTGATTACATTCACCAATAAAGCTATCTGGCCTTAGGCTTTTGCTTGTAGGAATATTTTTAATTACTCATTCAATACCTTTACTTGTGTCTCTTCTTGTGATACATTTGGTGATTTATATTTTTCTAGGAATTTGGCTATTTCATCTAAGTTTCTAGTTTGTTGGCATATAGTTATCCATAATATCATCATCCTTTTAATTTCTCTTGGGTTATTAGTGTTATTCCCCTCCTCTCATTCCTGATTTTTGTGAAGTTAGTCTCTTCTCCCTCTTTTTTCTCCCCTTGCATCATCTAACCTAACACTTACTTTCTTTGATTTTTTCAAAATGCACTTTTGATTTCATTTTCTCTGTTACCTTTCTCTTTTGTATGTCATTGATTCATCTCTCCTCATTATGAGTTCCTTCCTTCTACTTGTTTGGTGTAAGTTTGCTATTATTTTTCTGGTTCTTATGGTGAAATCTTAGATAACTCTTATGAGACTTCATTCTAATATAAAGCTATACATTTCCCTCTCAATACTGCTTTGGCTGCATTTCATCAGTTTTTGATGTTTTGTTTTTGTTCCCACTCAGTACAAGATACTTTCTAATTGCCCCTGTGATTTCTTTGTTGACTGGTAGGTTAAATAGATATATGTTGCTTAATTTCCAAATATTTGGGGATTTCCCTAATTCCTTTCTGTTATTGGTTTCTAAGTTGATTCAGCTGCATTTAGAGATGATACTCAAATATTTTAAAATTTAGTGAAAGCATTTCTTGGCTTAGCATTAGTCTGTCTTGTTAGTGTCCCAGGTGTGCTAAAAAAATAAGTGCCTTCTGCTGAGTAACATGTTCCGTAAATGTCAGTAAATCAAGTTGGTTGATAGTGTTTTTCTGTATCTTCTGTCTCCCTGCTGAATTTCTGTCTAGTTTTTATCAGTTATTAGAGTGAGATATTAAAATCTCTGCAATTCTTGCATTGTTTATTTCTCTTTTCAATTCTGTCAGTTTTTGCTTTATGATGAAGGGGTTCCATGGTTAGATGCACACATTTATAACTGTTGTGTATTCCTGGTGAATCACCCATTTTATCATTATGAGTTTCCCTCTTTGTCACTAGGAATATTTCTTGTCTTAACATCAACTTTGATATCTCTGAGGATTGAGACAATGATGAAATGAGAGGGAGGAGTAGCAACAGACAAGAGAGGATTTAACAAAGGGTAATGACTACTGAATTTTTATATAATTGTTTTTTAGATTCTAGGGTATTAGAAAAACTAGAAGGAAATAACTGAAATGGTGGAATTGGAGCCCATAACACTCTTTGAAATTTGCTCTATAGCTACTTGTTAAATTGTACTTTGAAAGTTATCACTTTTCTGTATATATTTTGTATTTCACAATAAGAACTATAAAAAAAAAGTCAACTTTTTCTGGTATTGATTATAGTTTCCCCAGCTATAATAGTTACTGTTTGCATTGCATATCTTTTACTATCCTTTTACTTTCAATTTATTTATGTTATTGAATCTAGGGTGACTGTTGTATACAACAGATAGTTAGACCTTACTTATTTGCCTATTCTGACAATATTTGCATTTTGATTGGAGTGGGAGTCCATTCATATTTAATGTAATTGTGATAAATTGGTGCAGTTATGGTTTCCATTTGCTGTTTTTTCCCTCTGTCTCATGGGTGTATGCATGTCTGTGTGCATCTGTGTTTGTTCCTCTTTCTTCCTGTCTGCCTTCTTTTGTGTTAAACAAATATTTTGTTCTGGTTTACCATTTCTAGCCCTCCGTTGATTTCTTACTTACATAATTTTTAGTTTCTTAATGGGTGCTCTTGTATTACAATATTAATTTTGTTTTATTCAGTCTACTTTGGGCTAATCTTGAAATCTTATGTCTTTTAAAGAAATTAAGAGAAAAAATTGTCATCTTTCATATTTACCCACATAGTTACCATTTTTATTGCTCATCCTTTCTTCCAGTGAATTTAAGTTGCTGTCTGATATGTCCTTCAAAACTGGAGGATTTCTTTTAATAATTCTAGCAAGGCAACTCTGCTAAGAATGGGTTTTCTCAAGCTTTGTTTCTCAATTGTTAGTCTCAGATAGGAATACCTGTGATAGTGAGCCTGGAACAGATAGTATCTTCAAGATTTATATTCATTTATATGCTATCTAAATGATGTATTCTTTGCAAAATAAGAAGCTTATCTTCATGCCAGTTCAGGTATTGAACAATTACTGCTTTATGGATAACACAAAATCCAGATCTGGCTGTGCACTGTTTGTGAAACTTTTACATTGGGTTGAACAAATGACCTATAAATAACTGCTTTCTTTCTGTGTATTATTGTCCCTAGAATTTGATCAGGCCATCTCACACACCATCCCATCTTTCCAAAACTAGCCCAATGATTTGACTGGTTCATGTAATGAGGATGAATTTGGGGGTGAATTTTTTAATACAATAAGTCCCAGGCTGCAAATAAAGGATGATGTATATGACATGTTTACATAGAATATAAACCCAAACCGAACAGTGACTTGAGACACTAACCTAAATATCTCAAAGTCTGAAATTCTTTGGTGTAGTTAAATGGGGTTAGTTTAGGCATTCTTCAAATTGCAATTGTTGAAATACCAAAATAGTGTATTATTTCCTCCAAAGAAGTGGTGAAATTTAGGAAAGTGCCCAGAGGTTTGAATTGTTTTGAGATGTATCTATTTAAACTGGAAATATTTGGAATTAATTTTGATAGAAGGCCTAACCAAACAATGTAGAGACTGGAAGCTAATCTGCATTTTGTTTACAGTTTGTTGTGGAGAACACAAGCTCTGAGCAGTCTTGGTGGTGAGGGGGTGGAGGTGGAAAATGCTTGAAGAGATCAATGTTTCTTTATTTTCAAGTCATTTATTAATTAAAATTTAAGTGCTATTTAAAAGTTTTTTTAGCTTTTTCTAAAAGTAAAGAATTCATATATGGTCACAGAACAAGGTGCTGGAGAGGATTGTAGTCAGGACTGGTTAGTGGAAGATCACAGGAAGACATCCAGAATTGACTTACACAAAATTGGAGAGTTCAGTTTGGGATATTGGGGGTCCACAGAAGTGAAGTACTAAAGACAGCAGGGCTGCCCTAGGACCTTGGTTCTAAATCAGGGAATCACTATGCACAGAGAGGATTCTCTCTGTGTCCCATCTGTGAGTCAAGAAAAGGCCTGTGGGTGTCTGTGGACAGTTTTCACCTTCTCACATTGGCACCTGTAGTCTAGATTTTTAAAATAAGGTTTAAAAGAGAATCCTCAAGTTCTATATGACTGGCCTCAGAAGATATTATTTTGAAACCTACCTGTCATCTTCTCCCATTTATAAAACTACTCCTGCTAATTCAATGAAAATGACTGGTTTCTTAGGATAGCACTTACAAACATAGAAAAAAGCTGATAAAACTCAACTGATACATTTTCTCTTTATTCAAACAGTTGTATTCCCACACTGTACAATCCATCCTAAGCGTACAATCAGTGGCTTTTGGAATAATCACACAGTTATGTATTCGCTACCACTGTCAGTATGACAACGTTCTCATTTCTTTTGAAGAACAAATAAAAATTCCATACCCCTTATATCCTCCTATTATTAACAGTTGGATTTGGTATACTGCCTTTGTTACAATTAATGAAAGAGTCTTACAATGTCACTGTTAACTATAACCCTTAATTTGCATTAATTGTATTTTCCCATATGCCACCCTATTAACACCTTGAACTAGTGACATACATTTGTTCTAGTTCATGTAGGAAAATTATATTTGTACAATTAACTACCATCATCATCCGCTCTAATTTTCATGAAGTTATGAATTCCCAGTTTTTATCCTCTAGTTTTCCTTCTGGTGACATACACAACCCTATAATTCTTTTTTAACTATACTCGCACTCAGCCTTCTTACTTATTCTTACAGTATTGTGCTACTGCCACACAATATTGTATGATCCATTTCCAATCCTTTGCAATTGACCTTACTGAACATTCCATACTCCTTAAGCACCAATTGCCCACTCAATCTCTACTTTTTCTATCTCCCAATAACCTGTGCTCTCAAATTTAACCTGCATTTGCTCAGTATAATTAGTTCATATTAGTGAGACTATACAATATTTGCCCTTTTGTTTCTGGCTTACTTCACTTGGTATAATGTCCTCAAGGTTCATCCATGTCATTGCATGCAGCACACTTCATTCCTTCCTACAAATAACACAATATTCCATGCTGTGTATAGAACACATAAACTAATATTTTATGCTTATAATGTTTCCCACAAATTTTCTGATTCATTTTATTAGAACTAATAGTTTTCCTTTGGATTCTTTGGTATTTTCTCTATAAAGAATTATGTCATCTCTCAGTAGATCTAGTTTTACATTTCCATTTCAGTGGATGACTTGTATTTCTTTTGTTTTTCTAATTTCTTTGGCTTGAACTTCTTGTACAAATTTGAAAAGTAGAGGTAAAGGCAGGCTTTCTTGTCTTGTACCCAGTATTACTGGGAAAATTGTCAGTTTGACATTGTGTATGATGTTGTCTGTTGGTTTTTCAGAACTGCCATTAAATGTGTTGAGTAAGTTCCTTTCTAATAGAATTTTTTTGCATGTCTTTATCATGAAAGTGTCTTAGATTTTTTTCCAAATGCCTTTTCTATGTCAACTGAGATGATCTTTTGTTTTTTTCTCCATCATTCTATTAATGTAGTATATTACATTGTTTGGTTTTCTTATGTTGTGCCATCAGTCTATTCCTCGGATAAATCCTCTGTTTTTGTGGTGAATAATCCTCTTAATATGCTGCTGAATTTG
>PVKY010008827.1:0-13763 GCA_004027775.1 Bradypus variegatus
ACCCAGGAAGGCTGCCTGGAGGAGGGTGGACGGACAGCAGCGGGCCAGCCGACACAAGCACCATGTCTGAGGCTGCTTTGCAAAAGGCCCCTCTTCTAACCACCACCAGCTGAGTCAGCAGGAAGGGCCAGAACATCATTTAAAGCTTTAGAGATGGCTGGGTTAGTCCACAAACGCGGGGTGACTTGTCTGCTAGGCCAGGAGCCACAGCCCTTTTCTTTTCTTTTTAACAACCTTTAACTGATGCTTGTCTGGGCTCTGTATTTATACCCCCTTCTTCACCTAATATCCCAAGACAAAAAAAATTGAGAGTGAAATACCCACATATTCCTTTATGTGAAATAAGAATCTCAATGAGTGCGTTTGTAAGAAAAAAACATCACACTGTTTTTTTCCTCCTTTGCATTTTTCTATATCTTTCAATTTCTCTCAAAGGTATCCACTGCTTTTTTGTTTGTTTTTTAACTTTCCAAGTGCAATTTAACAAGTAGAGAGCAAATTTCAAACAATATTATAGGTTACAGTGCCACAGTTTCAGTTATTTCTTTTTTTTGAAAGATACATATATACAAGATGGTAATATCTCTCAGAGTATGATTTAACTAGTGGATATATATGATATTTCCAAAGTGATTATGAATTATAGCACCATAGTTTCAGTCATTTCCCTATTGTGAAATCTAACATATATACACAAAGGTATAGTTTTCAAAGTACAATTTAACAAGTAGCTATAGAACATATTTATGGGTTACGGTTCCACCATTTCAATTTTTTCCTTCTAACTATTCTAATACCCTAGCAACAAAGGAAAAGAAAATTTATATAAAGACTCAGTATTCATAATCCTTTGTTAAATTCCATCTTGTCCGTTGCCAGCCCCTCCTGCAGTTTACTCACTTGCCTGACCTTCAGGAGTGTTTGGGCAGCAACCCCCCTGACCTGTGCATGTTGCACAGGGGTGCTGACATTACGAGCCCACTGTTTTTTAAAAGCAGCGCGATGTAAGGACCTGAAGCATTTGAGCAGCCTGCCCCGGGCAGAGGCCCCTCCGTCCGAGGTGGGCACCGGGCCTCGGGCTTGGGAAGTGGAGCAGCGAGGACATTGTACAACCTGTCCAGGCGGTTAAGGACAGGGGTCTCAGAACCCTGGCCTTCCTCCCCGTGCCCCAGAAGCCTCTGCCGCCCCTCAGAGGGGCCCGCCCTGTCTGCTGCCCACCGCAAAAAAGGGGCTTCGATGGTGAGGGCAGAGGGCGCCTGTGGGGGCTGGCAGGGTAAACTCTGTCCACCCACTCCCTCCCGAGAACTCTGCCAGGGATCCCCGGGGCCTCCGACGAAGGGTCTGAACCCCTCGACCCAGCATGTGAGGTCCCGCAGACCAGGCCTTACCCCCACTCCCCATCCTACCCCCTAGCACTCACCCCGGCTGGGCCCCCAGAGCAGCCCCAATCCTGGCTCCGGGCCTGTGCTGGGGGAGTCCTCCAGGCCTCCTTGTCCCTTCCCTCCCTGCCCCACCCGAGGAGCCAGGGCGCCTGGGTCCCCACTCTAGCTCCCTGACTTCTGGTTGTGCAACCTTACAGGCTCCATAAGTTCTCACTGCCTCAGTGTCCCCACCTGCCAAGCCTCTCTCATAGGGTTGTGAGGATGATGACGGGGACACGGAACACGTCTCCCTGGGTCGCTGGCATGTGGTAGTGCAGCACTGAACTTCAAGGGAAAACCACCAGCCGCCTTCAGCCTTCTTCTGTCACCCTCCCCGCTCCCTGCTGTGTTTGTCCACAGGGTCCCGGGCCACCACTTCTGGTCTCCACTGAGTCCGGCCCTATCCTGGCCGCTCCACCAGGCTGTGAGCCCTGGAAGATGCTTAGTTTGGTACAACGGGGTAGACACCAAGTCGCAGAAGGAAGGAACACATTCCGTAATCACACTGATGGTCTGTCCCCAAGAAGACCCAAATTTAATGTCTGAGGGAAGATGAAGAAGACATTAAAGTGGCAGAAATTTTACCCCAGAGCACTACTCCCAAAGTGCGATTCCTGGGTTAGGAGCCTCACCATCCCTTGGGAACTTGTTAAAAGCTCAGATTCTCAGGCTCCAACCCGAACCCAGGGAATCATAGGCTCTGGGGTCGGGCCCAGCAATGTGAAGCGCAGATGCCCCCCAGGCACTCCTGGTAGGCCAAGTCCTGGACCTGCAGAGCCAGAAGCCACCTGGCAACGTGGGACGAGCCCTGGGCCGGGGTGGATCCCGGGCACTGACCCTGCACCAGGCCTGGCCTCGGCGCCGCAACGCCCCCATCAGCAATCCAGGGGCAGCAGCACCCCAGTAATCAAATGCCCTGAGGGACACAGGGTCTGCGCATAGCAGCAGTTTGGTAAACAGAAGCTCCTTCTATTCCTTTTCCCACGTACCTCACAGGGTTGGGAGAACAAAATAAAATGATGGAAGCGAAAGGGGTTCACGAATTGCTGATGCCAGGGCAGCAGGTCCGGCTGGAGTCCCCAGCACTCACAGGGTACTGAGAAGTAGCTTATGTTCAGCACCACAGAGTCTACAAATAAACTTCCCAACAGAAAATCTGCTTCTTCATGTTGAGTCAAGCAGAATCGGGAACAGAAGTGCGTCTCGCTCTCCGCACACTTGCCCTCTCCCCACTATTCTGGTCAAAGTTAACTAATCACTCACTCACTGACATTTCTATCTGGATTTTACTCTTGGAAAAGGATTATCTGGAAACTTTTTCCAGCCAGCTGCAAATATTTACAGAGTACCACTGAGCTGAGGAACTCCTCACGTATGACACCCAACTCTAAGTGGTTGTGGAGGGGGAGGATTAAGACAGTAACATTTTGAAACTTGTTTCAGAAAAGAAAATCAGGAAATAAAAGGAAGTATTTTTAACACCTCTATGCTTCCCAGCTTGTCACATCCCTGCTTGCGCGCACTGCTCTCAGGGTACTCGGAACCCCTTCCAGAAGGCAGGCGAGGTGGGGGGAAGACATGCCCAGGTCACCCATTATTCCCTGTTGGCCTGGGGTCTGGGTGCCAGCTCAAGATGGGCAGAGAGCACAATGTCAGCACCCACTGAGGCAGGCGGGAGTGGGGTACAGATCCCCTCACCACCACTCAGACCACAACCCTCTCGCTCTGGAGCTTGGCTGCACCTCTGGCACTGCCTTACCCCCACTGCAGGCTCCCCGGGGGCAGGTTTCTAACACTTGGATCCTTAGATTTGGGCACAGGCCTGGCACCCAGGAGACACTCACCAATGCCTGCGTAGGGACGGACAAGTATTTGGGTGTGAGGCCCCAAGCAGCTTCATGACATTAAAGGGCCCAGAGAGACTGAAAGTTGAAGTCAGTTAAAGAACGTAACCCTGGAGGCCATCCCCACAGAGCCGGGCACGGACCCTGGGACCCAAACCCTCCCGTCCCCTTTGCCCCACTCAGACCAGTGTCCTCTACTACACCCACGTCATGGGTCCCCAGCAGGGGTGAGCCTTCTCCTCCATGCCTGTGAAGTCCCACCGTCCACAGCCCCCATTGCTCTCGCCTCTTGCCATCTATAATCCAGACTACCCAGTTGGGCGCTTAACTACAGATGAACTTCCTGGCTTCCTGCATCTCTGTTTTCTCTCCAGAAACCAGAAACCCTTTGCGGGCAGGACCCCAGCTGCCCAGCTCACTCTTTTCCCAGCAAGGCAGTGCACCCCTCCAAGCCTCAGGTTCCTCGTCTCCAAAGCATGGAAAACAGTAAAACTCTGCAAAGCAGCCATAAGGAACACATGATGCTTTGGGAGTCGCTTCACATAAGCTACAGCCACTGCTCTTAAGCTCACCTTCGTGGTTATTTTGCTTCTGCATCCCTCCCTCCCCTCCACAGGTGGCTCGCTCGGTTGACATGAACATTGCATGTGAGCTCAAATGAGTGATGCTGCCTCCCTGGCACACACTTAAAAAAAAAAAGGTTTTTATTATGAACTTTGACCTATATACATAACAGTGATAATGTCAAAGTATGATTTAACAAGCAGTTAGAGAGCAAATTTCAAAAGAATGTCAGGGTCACAGTTCCACACTGACTATTTCCATTATTGTAAAATATAACACACATACAGAAAGGTGTTAGCTTTCAATGTACAGCTCAACAAGCAGTTATATAGGTAATTTCAAAAATTATTATGGGTTACAGGTCCACAGTGGCACACACTTTTAAAATACCAGATGTCATTAAGAATACTAAATGTCACAAAAATCACGTTTGGGTCGTTGTCACAACAGTACAGGATACACGCGGAACCTCATCCTGTCCTCCAGCCATTTATCTGAACTGTGAAATCCCGAGGCCGTGCCTGCTGGCTAACTGGCGTGGGGAGCCCTGCCCCTTAAGGGCCACTTGTCTTTACAAGGGATGGTGGGTGCTGGGGCCTGGAAAGTTCTCTTCCTTCACAGGTCCCTATGGGCAGGTTGCCTCAGTACTTTCTTCCCATATAGAAAATTCCACCCTAACAACTATTCTATTAATAGTTATTACTATAATTATGTATAATTAGTAATTATTAAAATAATTAATAATAATAAATGCAGCGACAGCCACAATGTATGGAACCTCTACTCTGTTCCAGGCACTGTTAAGTACTTTATCCATATTTTCTCACCTGCTCCTCATTCCTCTGTCAGAACTACTACCCTTCTCTCTCTCTCTCTCTCTCACTCTCTTTTTAAGCAGATAAGCAGGGAACGGGCACCCGACCTTCTGGAGGCACAGCCAATAAATCAATAACTCGGAAGGGCCAAAATCCAACCCAGGCCTTCCTGTCAGAAGCCTCCTTGCTCTTCCCACTCCCTACAGAGCCCTCCATCTAGTCCTCAGATTTTCATATTTTAAAATTTCCTTTAAGTTTTCCTCCTCATCAACTTCCTTGGCATTTCAATGGTGCAGAGTTCCTATTATAGAGAAGATATAAAAGAAAAAAAAGTTCCCTGAAGTTTGGTGGCTCCCTCCATTGACTGACTAGAATCCACCAACAGCTGAGATGGACGGGGCAAGACTGCAGTGAAAGGGCACCAAGGAAGGTGGGAAGAAGAAGGGTGACTGGGAACAAGACCCCCAAGTGGGCAGCAGGGGACCAAATGTCATCAAGGTGGGAAAAGACTCTTCCAGAACTCACTGCCCACCCTCCCTTCTAAGAGTCGCTTCACCAAAAAGGAAAGGAAGCCCCCCAAATGCCAACAGCCAACAGAAGAGGCCCCAATAATTTCACAGACCCCACTAAAGCCTGAAAAGTGAGCTGGAAAAGTAGGAAATAAATCACTGCTGCCTGCCCCAGCCAAGCCCCAAGGGACATCAAAGTTCCCTGCTCAAAAAAGACGGCTTACCAGTCCTTCTGTCAACCAGGGGGCATCCAGTTGTAAAAGAAACCAAGCAACATTCCTTCTGGTCCTTGGCTTTAGGAGAAAAGGCAAGCTGCGGTCTTTGTAAGGAAACCCCTTTCACAGTGGCCACTTTAGACTTTACCTATGGCTTGGGCTTTCCCTATACACGGTACCGGTCCTCTCTGGTGCCCCTTCCAGATTCCCCTACAGAATTATGGGTACTCACAAGTACCACTCTCTACCCTGCTACCCAGAGAGTTCAGCTTCGGCAGATTTTATAGGTCAACCTGCAGAGACCACTACAAGGCATATCAAAACTTCAGATCTTCAAGGATCCTAGCACATCTCACCCCATTTGACAGACACGGGGAAACTTCAAATCTAGAAAGGCCAGTGACTTGCACAAGGTCACAAGGAGGGTCACTGGAAAGCCAGTCCTGGAGCTCAGGCTTCCTGATTCCCGGTCCAGGGCACTTATCATCTAGTAACACAGCCTCCCTTCTTTCCTGGGAGGCACTGCAGGCATGCCAACCTCTGCCAAGATAATCACCCTCCAAAAGCCAAAAACCCTCCATCCCAATGCCTCCCACAGCCTGGCGGAGCCGCAGCTCAGATTAGCAGGCCCTAGAGCAGGGGCATCTCTGGGAGGGTGCCCAGTCTGTGGGTGCTGGCGCTGGAAAGCGGGGACAAGGTGGAGGGAGATGGCTGAAGAGGAGGGTTACTGCAGCGACATCCCACGGGCGGCTGAGAGAACTGGGTCCTGGGGGCAGTGGAAGAGCGGCTGCCGGCCGGATGAGGGTGGGAGGATGTAGGCACACAGCAGCTGGCATCAGCTCCAGGAGAGGCAGGGAGAACTGGGCTCTGGTGGGTGGGGACGCCCCGGCATCCATCCAGAGTCTAGGCTGGACCTCAGGAGTGCTGCCTGGCAGGGTGGCCCTGGCACCCAAGAGGTGGCACCGGCGCCGGCGAGCAGGCCCAGCTGGACCGTGAACCAGCAGGGGCCTCCGGCAGAGGCCCGCCCACAGGGATGCCCGGCCCGCCTGTGGGTGCCCCGGGACCCGCTCGCCCGTGGTTGCCCCGGGACCCGCTCGCCCGTGGGGTGGCCCCGCGGCCTCGTAGAGGCCCGCGGCCCTCCCCAGCGCCCGGCACCATTCGCCGACCCCAGCCCCGGCGCGCGCCCCACGCGCGGCCTTACCGAGGCACTGCCCCACGGGGGTGCTGAACGGGTTCCCCAGCAGGAACTCCATCTTGGGCGGACCACACGGTAGCGGCCCGGGCCTCAGTCTACCGCCGCGGTCTCCGCTGTCCCCCGTCGCGTTCCCGAACCGACTGACACTTGCCCCGGCCCCACCCTCAGGAACGCCGAGGGCCGGGCCCTCGACCACGCCCCCTTCCGCGCCCCTATTGGGCAGCTGCTGGCACAGCCCTCCTCCGATTGGTCTTCACGAAGCCCCACCTTATCCCTCAGCATCCGATTGGGCCGAGGGGGAGCTAGGTCACCGGAGTCTCCGTCAGGCGTTCTGCACCTCCCTTTGCCCGCCTCCAAACGGGAGGCTGTGCGTTTTGATTCATCTATCTATTGGTCCATCTAGCGAATCCTGATTTTTATTGGTCAAAAGAAGAGTCACTCATCTCCCAAAGGGCGGAGAAAAGGTGGGGCTACGTAGAATCCTGCACACAGAAAGCGTTCATTGGAGAAACATTTGTTTTCTCTGAGGCTGGTTGGTGTTAAGAGTATGTCTCCGCCCAGAAGTTGGTCACGTGGTCCGTCAACTTTCACCCAGGAAGTCAACTTCCTGACTTCCCTTTGGCAACCAAGTGTCTGCCTTTGGTACCCCTAGCAACTGGGACGACGCGTCTGCTGGACCCAACTGTGGGAGGGTGAGAGCCGGGCTAGGAGAGAACTTTTCCCCTTCCTTCCTCGTTCATGCGACCATTTTCCCCGAGGAGTCTGCCCGGCCCTTATCTGCGCTCAGTCCGCAGCTTTACGGTCGCGCTGAGGCACTCAAAGCACTTTAGTCCTGGGCTTTTCAGGCCTTTGGACGAGAGACAAAATGCTAAAAGAGAATTTCCTCAGGGAACAGGCCCAGAAGGGATTTAAGGGGTCAAATGGTCCATCCCCCAGCCTCCGGCTCTTATCCCTTTCTGAAAAGGAAAGTCGCGGTCCACTGATAAACTCGAGCTTGGCGTCATATCCGACCTCTCAACTGATTAAATTATCTTTTCTTATTTTCATTCCTCATCCTGGCGCTGTAGGAGTGCTCTGGCTGGGACGATGTCGGTCTCCGTCAGTCGCTCATTGTCTGACCGCGGACACGTTCCCTCCCCTCCCTGGGCCTCAGTTTCCCTATCTGGGAAATAAGGGCTTTAAGACTCAGAACTAAGGGGTCTGTGGCCTCCAGAGCTGGCGTGTAATTAGATAGCTGTCACCCGGGACACACGATTAAGTGTTGGTCGATTTGCTTCTTGTTAATTCACGGCCAGTGGGGGTTGTGTGTTTCAGATCCACTTGATCCCAGGTTGTTGTTTCCCAGGACACTTCTGGATCGGTTCCTCTAGAGGAAGCTACCCCACCAGCAGTGGCGTAAAACTCGCCAGTGCTGCCCCACTTCCTACCGTCGGTCTCCATCAACGGCTCTGTTCTAAAGTAAGTCAGCGGGAGCCACGTGGGGTGGTCCATTGGCCAATTGCTGATAAATCCCTTCGAGGGAGGAGTGTGGGCCTTGCCCCGACCCAGGACGATCGGGAGGAACCCTGAGTGCTGTGATGATAATGGGCCCTGGCTGGGTCCTAATTAAGAAGAGGAGCTCCAAGGTCTCATTCTCCAGCCTCTGCCATGGAGACGTGGGCACGTTTCCGTCGCCGCTTCTAATCAGCTGCAGTTTTCTTATCTGGAGATGAGGGCGATGAGACCTACATATGAATTAAGCTCCTAAGGCTCTCTCAGGTCTACAGCCTACCTTCAACCCTGGTCTTCTTTTGCCTCCCTGCTCTTGCCATCCTCAGCACTGCAGCCAGATGAGTGTCTCAAAGTTAAACTCAGCCCGAGGAGCTTCCCCAGGGTCCTAGGATGACAGTAAAACCCTCGCAGGCCTCTCCAGCCTCACATTGCTTCAGCCAAAGTGGAGATGTCCTGTTCCCTCCCGCCTCGGGGCCTCACCACGCAGTTCCCTCTCCCTTCCTCCTCGCCCTTCGGAGTTCAGCCAGGTCTCCTCTGCCCAGGGCAGGCGCTGCCAACGTGTGCTTCCTAGTTCCCAGTGCCTACCATCTCAGCGTGGTTTAGAATTAAATGTTTGTCAGATTAGTTGATCCGTGTTTGGAGTCGAGGTGAGGAGCGCTCTGTTTCCCTCACGCACGTGGTAGGCACTCCGTAAGTGGGTGTGGGAATGAAAGCCGTCCAGCAGCTCCCACACTTACAGAAGGGAAGGGGAAGGCTCGCACAGGTGGAGCGAGTTACCGAAAGGTGCGCAGTCAGGTTCCCACACCTGCCTGGGTGTGCTCAACACCTGGCATGTGAACCGCTGTCTGCAGGGACAGTGACTGTCGGGCTCGACTGAGAGCGAGTGGCATCTGCCAGGGGCCTGGCCTTGGCGAAGTGGGTGACATCGGCAGTTAAAGTTTTGAAATCAGAAAGCAGAACCTTTTTCCCAAAGTGTGGCATCCTTCTGTGAACAAAGCACAACCATGTTACAGATAACCTCTGCCAAATGCAGCCCATTAAAATTTCCCCCAAGGCAAATCGATAGTAAGTTACAGAAAACCTTGGGGAAACACATCGCAGAGGAGTGGGGTGCTGGAGAGAGGCAAGGAGTGGAAATGTCATTGGAGGCTGAAATGAATCAGCCTGAGAAGGAGGACCCAGTGACGAGAGACTGGGGAGAATGGGAAGAAAGGGAGCAGGTCTTGTGGGGTGGCGGGCTACGCGGAATCGAGGGCTGTGGAAGGGTGAAGGCACGGGGTTATTTGGTCGTGGACCATCCAGAAATGGGGGCACAGCTGCATCCCCGTGGATGGTGGGGGTGGGGGGCACAGCCAGGCAGGAGAAGCCTCCGAGACCAGGCTCCCCGGGTTTGCAGTGGGCACCGTCAGCCCAGTGTCAGGATTCTCTCCATCAGGGCCCAGGGGCAGGGGGCTACCCAGCACCAGGGGCCATCAGGGTCAGAAAACCTCAGAGGCCCAGATGTTGGGGAAGTATGCAGGCAAAGTTAGGAGGTGAAAAGTCCGGGAGGGCAGAGACAGAGGAGGAAGGTGGAGGGGAAAAGGGAGTTTCCAGGAGGGTCAGGAGGCAGAGTCGGGGCGTTTCTTGGAGACTGGCAGGAGAACGTGCTTTATGTAAGGCTCAGCCCTTCAGCTCCTGCCGAGGGGCTTGGTGAGGTCGAGAATGAGGGTGGGGCACTCAGCTTCACAGGACCATGGTTCTATCTGGCAAGGGACAGTAGTCCAGTGGCTGCCCCCCAGTGTGACTGAGTGAATCCACCAGGCAGATCCATAAGGCGGCATCTCAGCCAAAGCCTTATGGACAATTAGCCACAGAAACCCACTTACGGGAAAGAGGATTGGACGCAGGTGTCCAGCTGAGCACCAGCTCACGGCCAGACCCCACATGGGGCCCAGAGTGAGGGACAAGAAGGCTGGCAGGAAGAAGGCAGCCTCGGTCTGTTTCAGTCCATCTGTCATGCTTCTCTTTTTCTGGATCACCCAGGCTCTTGTCTCCACTTCTCTCCATATGTCTGCCATGTTCCCCTCTTGCTTGCTCCGCTGGACCATGGGCCTGGCTGCCCCCAGCACCCCAGGCTGCCGCAGGTCGAGCAACCAGCTCTGACGGGCACCCTTGTGCCACAGTCCCACAGTCACAGTTCTCAGGGGGCAGAGTAACAGCTGGCTGGGGCAGCGTGTGGGGTGGGGGGGGGCATACACGTGTGCTGCCTTGGGAAGGGGGCAAGGCTCTCAGAGAAGGGGGAACACTGTCAGTGGTAGGCACCAGGAAGCCCAGACAAGGATGGAGGCAGAGCCCAGAGACACAGGAGACCCTGTGGACCAGTCCGATGGGCCCAGTGAGCACCACAGCTGAGGTTGTGCAGCCAAGGGTCTGGCTGCTGAGGGCTGACTGCCAGGCAGGACGGGCCCAATGGGTGGGCCAAGGCAGGGGGCAGGCCTCAGCATCCGTGGCCGGCCCAGTTGCACCACGGCACCTGCAGAAAGCAGAAGCAGGTCGTGGTGCTTTTCAGGGAGGTGCCCGGCAAGATGAACCGGCTGGGCAGCTCCAAGGAGCCACAAGTGATGGACGATGACCTGCTCAAGCTGGCCGTGAGCGAGCAAGGCCCACGGGAGGAGGCCGGGCAGCTGGCCAAGCAGGAGGGCATCCTCTTCAAGGACGTGCTGTCCCTGCAGCTGGACTTCCAGAGTGCGTATCCCCTGGGGGGCTGGGGGGCCCAGGCGCCACGAGTCCCAGGACTCCTCGCCAAGTCCACAGCCCCTCGGGCCCATGTCACACATTGATGTTTTTTAAAATGAAACACTTCCCGGAAGTGGCTAAAAGTGTGATTAGCCACGTTATCCTTAGCATTTGAATCTCCATAACACTCCTGATCCCCAGTAAGAGCAGAGAAAAAGATCAGACGAGCCCCGGAGGCCCCGTGCTTCTTCCACCACGCCACAGCACAGCGCATCGGCGTCCTTGGAATAGGGTCCCTGGCAAGCAGAACCCACAGGCATGGTCCTGGCAGCCAGGAGCTGGGAGTGGGGAGCCCAGGAGGAAGAGGAGGGTCTGGCACTGGGGGAGCAGCTGCAGAGGGGGCACAGGGCCACGGGGAAGGTGTGGCTGAGAGCGGTTTCCCTGTAGGAGGGTGCTGGTTGGGAAGACGAGGGGAAGAGCTGCGCTGAGAAGGCCAGCAAGTTGGGATAGAGGGGGCATGAGGGGAAGTGAGGGGCAGGCAGGGCCTGTATCCTGGCACCCCTCCCTGTGTCCCCTGCAAGTGAGATCATAGCGGAGTGACATCCAACTCCCATGCCTGCTGGGTCCCAGGCCTGCCTGGGCCGGGTCATCTCGTTGACCTCGAGGAAGGACCAGGCCCTGCCTCAGCCCGGCCCTGGGGTCTGCCCAGCTCTGCAGGGGGCTGACAACACCCAGGGGCCTCATGTCTCCCACTGGAAGGGCTCAGTGCACTGCGGGCCAGCTGGCGCTCAGGGCATTTAGCGGGCAGTCCCCCCCTTTGCTTCCCTCCCACCCCCTGCACCTGCATTCACTAGGCCTTTGCATGCCAAGGGCTGCTCTAGGCACTGGGACTCAACATTGAGCAGAAAAGACAAAAAACCTGCTCTGCATGGATCTGACAGTGGGTACAAATAATAAATGAAGCAAGTAAGGAAAACAGACGAGATGTAGAGGTGATGTGGGCCTTAGGGAAAAACAAAGCAAGGAGAGGAGAGGAGCTGTGGGTACAGGGTAGCCAGAGGAGGGCCCCCCAGAAGGCAGCGACTGAGCAATGACTTGAAGGACAGGAACCCGAGGAGCCCCCTGACTGGCCCGACCACATGCCAGCCTCCATTGGGTCCTCCTGTGTCCCCAGCAGCAGAGATGATTGCCCCCCAGGGCACTAATAGGGGGCACAGTGCCCCATGGGTGGGGGTGGGGAACCCCTTTGTACAGTTAACATCAGCTGACTCAGTCCTTTGATGTGCTCGGTCAAAACTCTGACCCTGACCCTGATGCTGATCCTAGCACTGATGCAGACCTTGACCCTGACTGTGATACTGACCCTGACCTTGATGCTGACCCTGACCCTGACGCTGGCCCTGCCACTGACCCTGATGCTGGCCCTGATGCTAACCCTGACCCTGACACTGGCCCTGACCCTGACCTTGACGCTGACCCTGACCTTGATGCTGACCTTAGCCCTGATGCTGACTCTGACCTTGACCCTGACCCTGATGCTGATCCTGACACTGACCCTGACGCTGACGCTGGCCTGGGTCTGGGACCCACCAAGGCGCCATCCCCCGATGATTGCAGACATCCTCCGGATAGACAACCTCTGGCAGTTCGAGAGCCTGAGGAAGCTACAACTGGACAACAACATCATCGAGAGGATCGAGGGCCTGGAGAGCCTGACGCACCTGGTCTGGCTGGGTAAGTCCCCGCGGGCGCGTCCGCCCCAGTCAGAGGTGACCTCCTGCTGAGGTGACGCCGCTGTTAGCCAGACACCCCAGGGCTCTGCCGGGAACCAGGAAGCTGCTGGTTTTAGAACCTTCTGCTCCTGCCTGCCCTGCTTCTTAGGCCAGGAGGGGAACAAAGGGGCGGCCACGGGCTCCTCCTGTGCCCCCAAACTCAGCCTCAGGTACACCCCACCAGGCAGGTCAAACCCAAATGAACAATCTCAGCTGCTACTGCCTACTGAGCGCTTACTACATGCTAAGCATGGCCTCTGAGCTTTCCACGGGAGGCCTTTAAATCCTCCCAGCACCCCATTGTGGAGATGGGCCGACAGGGGTCACAGTGCTGAGGGGAGGGGCATCGCCCTCCATCCCAGACCCCTGCCCCTTGCTGCCAAGTACAGAGCCACGTGCTCATGCAGCCAAGGCAGACCCCACCAGATCTTCTGGTTCCCAGACTCAGGGCTCCCCCCAACACCATGGACACTGATCCCTGCGCTTGGCTGCCTACCGAGATCTCCAGGCATCACCCGTCTGCCCATGGGTTGAAGACAATGGGCCAGGGGCTGTCATCAAGACTGGTCAACACAGCCCCGGGCCACACCCCTGGAAGGCCCTGGAAAGGCCAGGAGGGCAAGGAAGAGTGATTGGGCCCCGCTGTGTCCCCATGAGGGTCCCCAGGCAGAACCTGAGGCTGCTCTTGGTTTCCCTTAGCCAACCTCCTCACCACCTGCACCTGCAGACAGGAGGGGGCGGGCTCACAGGTGGGTACTGGCTGATACCTGGTGCTCCCTGGTGGGGGTGAGAAAGTGAAGAGAGCTCTGGGGGCAAGAGTCACAGGCAGGGACCAGCCTCTGTCCTGCCTCAGGCCGGTCGCCCAGAGACCCAAACACAGCCTGTCCACATGGACTTGCAGGGTGGCAGGGTTCGGCGCAGCCCCCCACACCTGCCTGCACAGGCTCTGCTGGTGGTCCCTGCTGGGCTGGAGCCAGCAGGGAGTAGCTCTCGAAGCTGATGGGGTGCACCTGCCGCTGCCCAACTTTGCATTCAGGGACACGAAACCACCAGTGGCCTTGGGGGCACTTGCATGGCCCACAGGGCTCCAGTCGTTAGAGGTTTCACCGTCCAGCGCTGGTTCTGGGGCTCTGGGGCCAGGCTCTCGAAGAGCAGAAGCTGGTGGCCCGGTGGGAAAGCAAGCCACTTCACCCTCTAACTTGGGTGGCTTTCCGTGCTGCAA
>PVKY010008828.1:0-13775 GCA_004027775.1 Bradypus variegatus
TTTCCATCCTGGAATAAAATACATGTTTGCTGGTAAGGCCTGGAGGCAATGTATCTTTTGTCCTATGCATGTGTGTGCACGTGACAAAGAACATTCCTAAGCAAGAAAAGGAAAGAGACATTTGTGATTTTTATCAAACAACAGCTGACATCAAATCTAAATAAATTTGTTATACTGGGTGTTCTAACTCAACAAAAGAGTTCAAAATTAAATTTTGACCAAGCTTTTAAAAGCAATTGGGCCCTATCAACTATACCAAGCAAACGTGGGGTTCCCTACCCGATGTGTGTAACTGCCAATCCATGACACCAGGGTTTCAAAGAGAGAAAGAGTTTAGTCCTAAGCGTGAAGTAGGAAATCAGACAGCCTTTGGGCCTAAAAATCTGTCTCCTTGAGTCTAAGGATTTTAGGGTTTTTATGGATTCAAACAAGGGGAGATAGAGTTATCATTACAATAACAAGTATTAAAAAAACACAATTTACAAATGTAAAGGAGTGGAGCTCAGCTAGAACTAAAGTAGCCATTACAAGAACAAGCCAAAGATTAGTTCTGGGCTGGCTCAATTCCCTTCGTTAACTTTAAGGGGTTGTTTTTGTAATCATGAGACTCTAAAGTTGTAAAACAGGATGAGGGGTATAAGGCAGGGCCAGTCATAAGATTTTTGTAATTTGCAATTCAGGGTTTCAGTAATTTTATGCATTTCCTTTTGGCTAGTCTATAATATACTGGAATGTAAGCAAAAGGCATCTATATAATGATTCAGTCATCAGAATTATTTGTTAAATCTGAATTTCTTGGTTACACAACCACATTGACAATGAAGTAGCTTTTTGCACAGAAGTCTTATCTTCACTTCCTTATTTAATTTCACTTGGCCTTTCCAACAGGAAGGATGAATTTGGCTTGTTCTCAGTGAGTAAGTAGTTTTCTCAAGATATTACCTGTAGCTTTCCTTAGGAGAGCTTATGTGACATTTTTATTACTTCTGTCACTGAACAAAAGTGGCTTTTCCATTTTCATTTATGATGGGTTTTGTAAATGTCAGATTCCCTGTAGAAGAGTCAGTTAACCTACCAAAACTCAAAGAATGATATAAGTAATGTCCAAATATACACAAATTAGAGTTGGAAGTAATTTCATATTACTTTCTCCCATCTCCTCCAAATCAAAGTAACCTACTTTTCAAATAAATATAATTATTTGAAAGAAAGAAATCAAACTGCAGTAAGAAAAAGAAAAACACATGCTATTCCACAATGTGATATGTATCTAGAATTCAAGTATAAGTAAAGAACATGAATATGCTGCTAAAACCAATGTGAAATCCATTTGGCATGACTAGTATTATGCATTTTAACTTTATCAACTCCAACAGCAATTCCTCAGCATTAAACTTTTACAGAATTATGGAGGACTAAAATTAGGAGTCCATCACATTTAGATGTAAGTTCATTTTTTTTCCTCCTGTTACCTCTAAGGAAATAAAATATTTCAAGTGTATTTGTTATTAGAGTGCATCTTTCATTTCTTTATTTTCTGAAATTTTAAGAAATTACAATGTGGTAGTTTCTTTAACATGCTTTCAAAGGAAGAAAGAATGGTCTTCCACTTTCTCAGCTTCTTTATGGAGAATCAGTGATTTCAGGATATTACCATAAATCTAGGGTCTCAAACTCAGATGCTTTTAGGGGCCAGGCAAGTAATATGAAGGGGAGACTGTGCCAGGCAATGGATGAGAGGGAGCTGGAGGGTACGTGCTTATCTCCAATGTTCCAAGGAAACATGGCCATGCAAAACATGAGCCACCAAAATGCCAGGGCTTATGATTTTGAAGAAAAGCCCAACATAGTTTCTTTAAAAAAAAAATACAGAATTTCCTGATTTTGAAATGTTGGCAGTTATTTCCCTGACAATATTTTGTGTGTTCTATGAGCTGCATGTGGCTGACAAGTGACCAACCAACCAGTCTGCAAGGCAGTAAGTGTGCCCACGAGAACTTCATATGGGAGCTAAGTCATTAACCACAATAATCTCATCAATACAATAAGAAACATAATTGCCAGGTTCATCTGAATTTTCATGTTGCCTTATCTGAGCACTAATTTGAGGGGTTGAGCAAATATGAAAAAGGTTGGTTGGTGTGTTAATTTGGGGCTATTATGTACCCCAGAAAATGCTATATTCTTTTAATCCATCCCTGTGGGGCCCGACCTGTTGTGGGTGGGACATTTGGTTAGGCTATTTCAGTTGAGATGTGACCTAGCCCATTCAAGGTGGGCCTTAATCCTTCACTGGAGCCCTTTATGAGAGGATAAAAGGCAGGTAAAGCAGGAGAGCATAGAGAGAAACACCCAGAGACATTTGGGGAGAGCCACTGAAACCAGAACCCAGGAGAGAAGGACAAGCAGACATCGCCATGTGCCTTCCCATGTGACAGAGGAAACCTATATGCCAGCAGCCTTTCCTTAGAGAAGATATCTTCCTCTTAATGCCTTAATTTGGACATTTTCATGGCCTCAGAATTGTAACTTGTAATTTAATAAACCCATTGTTAAAAGCCAATCCATTTCTGGTATATTGCATTGAGGCAGCTTTAGCAAACAGAACACTTGGTGATTTAAGAGTCAAAATAAACAGAGTTCTAGCAGCTTAAAAGATAATGTCACCAAGTGATAACTTGACACACTCAGTTTATTCAACAAATATTTCAAAGTGCCTTGCTTGAGCCCCCAGGCGCTGCTTGAGGCAATAGAGATAGTGGGGGAGGGAGTAAATAAATAAGCAAACAAGAAAAATAGCTACCCTGGGGCACATTAGAAAAGGGAAATGTGATACAGCAGGTGGTTTTGTTATGGGACCTATGCTGGTGGGGGCCCCTAAATCTCCAAACGTCAGAATCTTCCTCTTTGCTCCTAGGTCCTCTTATGATGTTACCCGTGGCATGTTTTAATGAATTGAAGTCCAGTTTATTTGAAATTAGTTACATTTTAATCTTGTTGACTAGATTTAGGGGAAGATGTTGATCCAAGAGGGATTTAGGGAAACCTCTAATCTCATCAGCAATTTAATTACAATGCTTGGGTCAGTGCCACGGATGGCTAATTTCAAACATTTTATGTTGATTCCTTTTAGCTTCAGTTTTAAAGGATGCCATTTCCTAGTGCAGCCCCAAATTCTGGGAATATACTCTCTGAAGATTTTTTATTCCCCTCTTTTGTACCAGGACTAACAGCAGCTTGGCAATATGAAGCTCCCTCCCCACTACCCACCCCCACCTACCCACCCACCTAAAAATGCACATTAACAAATATCTTCTTTGACTGTTTTCTATGGTTTTATAATCTGTCCCTGCGCATTGCAATAGAGAAAGCCTGGAATTTCAAGTCAGAAAACCTGGGTTCAAAACCAGTTCTGCTGGCTACCTCTTCAATCTCTGGCAATTGGGAACTTAAAACTTAAAGCCTCACCTTGAAGATGTGCCTTCCAGGGGTCTGGTGAGACTGTCTGAGAGTTTGTATTTGAAATCCAACCACACAAATTTAACAAATCATTGCTACTGTTATTATTGGAAGGGCCATGAAGGTCACTGGCAATGTTTGTTTCGTGATGAGTTTTAGGAAAACAAATGAGTCCTTGTTACTTTGGGGAAGCATGGCAAAGCCAAACACAAAGTAAAGCTCTTCTGGGAAAGTCAGTCACTGAAGAGGAAATAAATACAATCTGTAAAGTTTTATTTAAATACCGAAAGAGAAAAACAGGTTGTATACAATAGTAATAGTAGTAAACAGCTATCCAGCACTTAACTTTGTTCCAGGCTGGGGGTTAAACACTTTGAATTCATTATCTCTTTTTTACGGGGAAAGGAAAGGGAAGGAAAAGTCAACCTAATAAAAACTAACGTGAAGTTGGGGAAAATGTGCACGCTCCCCACCCCTCCCCCTCAAATGCTCTTTAAATAGGTGCAGTTTTTGAGGCTTGGTATCTCCTTGCAGCATTTTTGGGGTTCTTTCCCGCTGACTATCTAATCTTCCCTCTTCAGCCAATCTAGAAAGGCCAGGGCCTCCCCGCCCCCTCGGCCTCACCCATCCGGCTTCAGCACGAGTTCTCTCGCGGTAAAACAAAAATGTTTGTGCCAGTCTTTTAAGGAACACACACACGTTGCCCATAGCTAAATTAAATTGTAGGTTGAAAACGTAGTCCGCCAAATTCTACAGCGTTTAGCTGAACAGATAAGGGAAATGCAAATGAATGCGTTTAGTGTTTGTAGCTTAGAGTGTATCCTTTGGACAGGCAAAAGAATTTTTTATTTTTTTGCCCCAAAGAAGACTGGAAAACGATTGCTCCATCTAAAGCCTCCATAAATAAACTTCTCCGAATATGACATTTCTCGAATCTGAGTGGACGCCGGTGTAAAACGGGCCATGCAACTATCACTGGTGCCTGGCCGGGGTTGCAGCGAGGAAACGCGGTGGTCTGCCGCAGGGTCCGGGTTATTTCTGTAGGGCTGCTGTGTCAGGTTGGGCCGCTGCAAGGCAGAGGCAGGCGAGGTTTGCCGGTACATACGCTCGTGTAGATGTGCGCGCCTGTGCAAACGGCGCCTAGAAGAATTCGGGATCTTGGAGAGGGGTGTGGGGTGTGCCGTGACCCTGAGTATTTATAAGTATTTATAAGTTACACCTATCCTGCTAGCATTCCTTTTGGAGAGGGGGGTGGGTGGAAGAAAGGACAATTTGGAAGTGGCGGGTGCGGTGTGTCGAGGGTGGCCGTCGCGACCCGAAATTGGCAAACTCGCCTCCTTGACCCCGCCGGGTTGAATCACCACCCGCCCTCTGCGGACACAAACCACACCGAGTCCGCGTCTCAAAAGAGCATGGGAGGGTCGCTGGCGGCTCCGGCCCCGCAGTGGGGAGGGGGCGGCGTGGGGACCCGGCACCTCGGAAGTCAACAAGGGTTATCGAGACAAGGCGCCCGCAGGGTGAGGGACCCTCGAAGCCAAACCTCCCAATCTGCTTCCCCGCGCACTGCGACTTCGCCGGGACCCCGACGCCCGCCCGGCCGCTTCCCGCGCGCGGTGCCCTGTACCGGCCTCCGTTCGGCCCTCTCCTTCCCCGCCCCGACTGGGAGATCCTCCGGGTCAGGCGGGCCCGAGTATCCCTCTCTTCCCCTTCCCTCCCCTACACCCTCCCAAACTGATCCCGCGGCGGCGGCGCGTCCCGTCTGGAGGGGGCGCTCGCGCGCGGAGCCGGGCGCAGCAGGTGCCGCGGTTACCTCCACCTCCGCGGGGGGAGAGGGGGCGGGTCCGGGTGGGGAGGGAGGCAGGGGCGAGAGGCCGGCTCGGGAGGCCGAGCGCGCGGCCAACCCCGCAGGTTGCGATCTGAGCTCCGGCTTCCGGAAGGCTCCGGAGTCCGATCAATCCAGCCCGGAGAGTGGAGGAACCCGCCGCCCAGCACAGCCGCCGGCCCCAGGTTTTCCGAGCCCGGCCCCGCCGGGGCGCAGCGCCGCCGCTTCCTCCGCCGTGCGCCGGAGCCGGGAGCCGCTGGGAGCGCAGGGCCGGCCGCTGCGCCGGGGCCGCGGGAAGCCGATGAGCAGCAGCGGCGGCGGCGGCGGCGGCGGCGGCTGAGGACCCGCGGGCCGGCCTCTGCCTGTCCCTGGCTGCCTGGGCGCCTGAGGGGGCCGCAGGCGGCTGGCGGCCCGGGGCGCGGGGTCGTATTCGGGGGCGGTGGAATGGGGACGGCCTGACGCCGCGGGAGCCAGGGGAAGCGCGCAGGACGCACGGAGAGCGCCCCGCTCGACCGGCGGCGGGCGGGCGGGCTGCGGCTGCGGGCTCCGGGGAGCGCGGGGACGGCGGCGGCTCCCCGGCCTGCGGCGCGCTCTATGCGCCGCGCTCGGCGCCGCGGGCCCGGGCCATGGCCATAGACCGGCGGCGCGAAGCGGCGGGCGGCGGGCCGGGGCGGCTCCAGCCCCCGGCCGCGGAGAACGGCGCCCTACCGCCCGGAGACGCGGCCGCCTCGGCGCCCCTGGGGGTTCGCGCGGGCCCCAGCGGGGACGCGGACGGGGAGATCCAGTCGCTGCCGCCCCTGCCCCCTCCGCCGGCCGCTGCCTCGCACCCGGGCTGCTGCCCCTCGGCGGCGGCGCCGAGCCTCCTGCTGCTGGACTACGACGGCTCGGTGCTGCCCTTCCTCGGTGGCCTGGGCGGGGGCTTCCAGAGGACCCTCGTGCTGCTCACCTGGATCCCGGCGCTGTTCATCGGCTTCAGCCAGTTCTCAGACTCCTTCCTGCTGGATCAGCCGAACTTCTGGTGCCGCGGCGACGGCCAAGGAGCGGAGTCCGCGGGGGTCACCGCCTCGGGCTATTGGGGCGCCCGCGACCTGGCGAACTGGACCAGCCCCCCGACGTCCCCCTTCTCCACTGCCGGCTGGGGGACCGCGGGCCACGGAAGCAACAGCAGCGGCTCCGACGGGGGCGACACACCGCCCTTGCCTTCCCCTCCGGACAAGGGGGTCAACGTCTCCCACTGCGATTGCCACGCGTGGGACTACGGTATCCGCTCCGGCCTCATCCAGAACGTGGTCAGCAAGGTGAGGAGCGCGACTCCGTGCGGCCCCGAGCGCCCCCTGCTTCCCTCCGACCCCTGCATGCAGACCGAGGTCCAGGCCTGAGCCAGTGGGGGCCAGGCGGATCTGGGTTCCGCAGATTGATGCCTGGGTATGCCTGCATCCCCATCGGCTTAATCTCCTCCTCCCCGGAATCTGGGGGAATCCATTTGGGAGTGAAGTTAGGCTTTTGCTGCCCTCCACGGTGACATTGCACTTCGACTCCAAGGGAACCCTGGCTTTTCCTAGTTTGCGCCCAAACTCCTCTTCTGGTGCTCTGGGACGCCCTTCCCACAGACGCGAGCTGTCACCTTCCCTGGGCCAGGGTGGCCGGGTACAGGGTAAGGCCGCTGCCCTGGCACCGGCTGGCCTGGAGACTCCCCCTTTGAAGGTCTAGCTCGTGGTTGCTGGAGGCAGACCATGGCTCTGTTCTGCTCACTGCCTCTCCCACAAAGAAAGACACATTCATGAGAAAAGCGTCCTATTCCCAGTTGTTCCTTTATCTGGCAGACCTCAGCTTGTCCCCTTTGCCTTGGAAGGCTAAGCAGACTGGAGACTTAGCTATGTTCAGAGCAGCAAAGAGCTTTCAAAGAGTCTCTGAGCCCCCTCCCAGTCTCCCTCCTTTCCATAGACTGGCATCTTGGGCTTTGGACTTTGCCACCCCAGCATCCCTTCAAAATGCTTACTTGGGACTTCAGTAAACATCACTGGAGTGTAGGAAGGGCCCTATGAATATGTGGGTTTGGTGTCCGGGCCACCTTGGCTTCCTCCAGGGCAGTTACTCTAGTCTGCAGTGTTGAGATCCTGATCAGCTTTAGCCCAACACCCGGCTTGCCCTAGACCTTGCAGGGGACAGCCTCCTGGGTGAAATGTCACAAGGGTATTTTGCGAGTGACGGTATGTGGGCAGGTATAACAGTGAAGAATGGACAGTGCTAAAAAAAAAAAATCAATGCCCTCCACATTTATAGTTTTCCGGTTTTCCTAAAATATAGAAGAGACGAGTTGCCAGTCAAGCAATGTGTGTTTTTGCCCCTTCTGGGGGCATCTCAAAGTAAATGTAGCCCCCCACACACACACACACTTCTGGGCAATCCTGGGCAGTGCTTTTAAATGCTTTGTCTAAATGTGAGACTGAAATTCGACAGTTCATCATAGTCAAAGCATATGTATGTCTCTCCCCTCCCCCTAGCTGTGTGTTGGTAAACAGTTGTAGCTCATGGATGTGTTAAGACGAAACTCTTACATCATCACATCCATTGTTTTAATCTTGTAGCAAGCTGGCAAGAAATTATCTGTCTCCTGGGAGCTGTCTGAACCCACAATCCCTTGCAAATTAATGGGGAAGAGCCTTCCAGCCTGCTTCACCTTTTCTCCCCACCCCCCCATCCCCAGAACAGCCTTTCCTTTCCAAAGGTGTTTCTGTGACTGTTTCCCACTGATGGAGCATAGAAAATTTAAAACCATGACCCCAGTGCCTAATTTAATCTTCCTACATATGTCTGTCAAACTAAGGATTTGTTGACCTTTCTCAAGTGCTTTAAGCCCCTTTTAAGAGTAGTGGAAAAATAAGAGGTCAAAGCAAGTGTGTTTAGAGGGTGCTCCATCTTGGGAGGTTAAAGGAGAGGTGAACTTGAAAGTTAGGGGGTAGTTTGGAGTGTATTATCTTTTCAGGAAGACCATGAAACAGCTATTCACACTTTGCCACAGATGCTGGGAGGAAAAAATGAAAACAGTTCTTGAAAACACCTCAGTGGTTTACTGGAGACCTGAACAGCTTTTAAGAAATTAGCCCTCAAGAGGGTCAAAGATAGCACTGATGTGTGTAGCATGTTTTGGGGGGCACTTTGACAGGGTACGGTTACATATAGCTGATAGAGCAAGACTTGGAGCTGCAGATGTGGACCAATAGAGACACATTTTCTGATAAGCTAAAGACAAGAAAGGACATACTGATTTTTATGGGCAAATAGGATCTAAATAAAGGACTGTCCTTCCACAATGTTTTCTTTTGTAACATGGTTTAACGAGCTTCTTCAGCACATTTTGCATGTACTTGGCATCCTTTTTCCCTCTGCCTGGTGTGTGTTGGAATCAATATCAGAGGGACATGTGGGGTGCATGATGTGTGATGATAGGTGCCTGTTGGCTAGGTCAGTAAAGTAGAAGCAGGTGTGGCTGCATTTTCCCCTTCCCACAGTGTGTGAAAATACAGGGTTTGAGGAATTGCCTTTTGTGCAATGGTCCCCTGCTCCATAACATGCTCTTTCCACTTGCAGACAAGCCTCGTGGGGTGTCTGTCCTTAGAACTCCTGCAGCATGTTCTGTGAACTTACAGTATACATCCCGATTCTATGATACACAATTGCTGCCAGCCACAATTCTTGCCTCTTCTCGTTCAGCTGCTGCTGTCATAGCACGTGCACCTGTGAAACCTCCAAGGCAGTTAGAATCACAGGTTGCTGTAGTTACAGGGCCAACATGCCTCTATCTCCTCTTGAATAACACCACTGACTTTTGTTATCCATCCTGGGTTTGAACAATTCCACTGATGGGGAAGGAAAGCCCTGTTTGCTGGGCAGCCCATTTCTTTGTTGCTCTTCTTTGCAAGTCTTGTTTGGTGACTGTAACTCAGGTTGTTTTATGTTTAGTTGTGCAGCTCAGCCTCCCAATAATTCTTTTTCCCTCTTAGAATTCATTTTCAAGTATTTGACAAGGCCTAAGGCATTTCTTTCCTGGCCGAAAAATCTCGAGCTACTTCAGCCATTCCATACTTGACACAATTTGCCATCCCTTCACCAGAACTCACTGTTCTGACTGGCAAGTGTGTCTCTTGCATGTGGCCCCAGAATATAACTGGGCAGGCCCAGGGTGGTCTAAAAGAGAGGACAGAGGATGCTACTCTTCCATGAATGAAGCCTACAGTTGATTGCATTAATGATTACGTAGCTATGGCATGCTTCTGACTCACCTTGGAATATGGTCACCAAAAGCCACCTGGTGTTTGTCATGTGGTTGCCATCAAGTCAGGTCTTCTCAGCCTGCACTTTGTAAATGTGTAGCATGATTCAAGTTCCATCTTAATAGTTTTGGGTTATTAGCTCTCCCCTGTTAGGATCTTTCTTCCCTCCCTCCTTTCCTTCCCCCTGCCCACCTTGGTCATTGGTATTTGTCATCTCCAGAATTTGCATCATTGGCCAATGCAGTGCCTTCAAAATTATAATAACATATTTCTCTTGTGCAGCCATTGATAGTTTTCAAAACATTTTCTGTATATTATTTCCTTTTATTAAGAATATTTATTAAGAATACCCAAGGCCTGTCTTCACACTGAGTGACATATGGATTTCCAACCAGTTAATACTCAGGTGCTCATGGCTTCATAGATTTGTGTTTTATTTCCAGCTATGGCGAAAGATATTGTCAGTCCCTTCCTGAAAAGAAGACTCACACAAATTCCTCCCAGAGTCCCAAAAAGAGTGGCTTTGGTGGGATGAGGATCCCTATGGAGCCGAGCTCCCTGGGCTTCCCTCCCCCCCACCAGGATGCCCTGGGCAAGCCCAAATTCTCAGGTACTTCAGAGGTTTAACTCAACATGGTTAAAAACAAATCACTCCACTGATCTAAAAGCAATTCTCTTGAAAATTTGCCCAGTTAATCCTGCATTGTCCTGAATGAGTCCTAGCCAGTTAATGCCCACCTCTTCCTTGAGAATCATCTCCACAATTTTGCCAATAATCAGTGTCAGCTAAAATTTCTGAGTTTCATCTCTTTTCCATATTTGAAATTTGGGAAGTTTGTCCTCTATCCTTCATGAATTCTGAAAGATTGCTGCCCTTTGTTCCTGAAAGTCCATTTGAGGGTTGTTAAAATATCCTTAGGAAGTAATTTGGACCTTTTTCTGGGACTCAAGACTAGAAGTTATTCAAAGGTTAGGATTAATTTAAGATTAAAATAATTACAGTATCATTGCAATAGTAACATTTTAAGTAATCATCCACAATTCTCTTATCCTCACCTAATAACTTGTTTTCACTTTTAAAAGTCGTTAAATATTTTTATGGTTCCAATCAGAGTGTTCATTTAATGGAAGCTGTTGCTTTCTATTGACATCATATCAGAAACATTTTAAATGCTTTACATAGTATTTTAACATGCTGATTTTCCAAAACTTCTTAAACTATTTTCCTAATGCTGGCCTGACTACCATTAGATTGTCCCAGTGGTGATCTTAACTTATTTTCTCTAGTATAAACAACACAATAGTGAACATCTTTATGCATATCTATTTTAAAAAATAGATTGCAATAGATAATGCATGCACATGGTGCAGAAAGTGTACATTAAAGGTGAGTTTTCTTCTCATCTCTGCTCCCAGTTTACCTCTTCATAAGCAACCAGGGTTAGCAGTTTCTTATGTATCCTTCCAGTACATTTTAATGTTCTGAGTACATTTTAATTTATACTTATTTTTCTCACAAGTAGTAATATATTATCTGTTATTCCATGCCTTTTCTTCTCCTTAATTTATGTTAGAGTTTGAGAGCTCATTCTTTTTTTTTTTTTTTTTTTCAAACGTCTATATTAGCATTCCATTATATGACTGGACCATAATTTATTTAGCCAGTCAACTACTGAGAGGGCTATTAAGTTGTTTCCAGTCTTTGCTCTTTACGGTATTGTAATAGTGCTCATGAACATTTGCATATGTGCAAGACATTCTTAGAACGGGATGGTCAAGGGAGGCTGCATTTTTCTTCTGACAGATGTTGACCAATTTACATTTCCACCAGTATCATGGGTGGTTCCTGTCTCCCACACCCACCCTGGCCCAGGAAATGAACCCTTTTGGATGTCTTGTAAATTTTTTTGTCCCAACTGCTTGTCTTTTGACTTTGTTTATGGTATTTTCCTTATGCACAAACTTGAGGGTTGTATATAGTCACATGTATCAATGTCTTCTTTTTATGGCTTCTGGGTTTTCTGTTAGATTTGGGGCTTCTATACTCCTGGAATATTAGGGAGAAAAGCTTATGTTGTCTTCCGATATTTTTGTGATCTCATTGCCTCTCTATTTTGGTGTTGCAGATATCTGTATTTTTTATGCAATTTTATTGAGATATAGTCACATACAATATAATCATCCAAAGTGAACAATCAGTTGTTCACAGTATCATCACATAGTTGTGCATTCATCACCACAATCAATTTTTTGAACATTTGTATTACTCCAAAAAATAAAAATAAGACTAAAAATAAAAGTAAAAAAGAACACCCAAAACATCTCATATTTATTTACTTTTTGTCCCCCTTTTTTCTATTCATCTGTCCATACACTGGATAAAGGGAGTGTGAGCCACAAGGTCTTCACGATCACATGGGCACACCATATAATCTATATAGTTACATGAGTGTCTTCAAGAATCAAGGCTGCAGTTCAAGTTCAAGGTTGCAGTTCAACTGTTCCAGGTATTTCCTTCTAGCTATTCCAATACACTAAAAACTAAAAAGGGATATCTGTATAATACATAAGAATAACCTTCAGAATGACTGCTTGACTCCATCTGAGATCTCTCAGCCACTGAAACTTTATTTTGTCTCATTTTGCTTCCCCCTTTTGGTCAGGAAGGTTTTCTCAATCCCACAATGTTGGGTCCAGGCTCATCCCCAGGAGTCTTGTCCCATGTTGCCAGGGAGATTTATACCCCTGGAAGTCATGTCCCACATAGTGGGGAGACAGTGAGTTTACCTGCCAAGTGGGCTTAGAGAGAGAGGGCCACAGCTGAGCAACAAAAGAAGTTCTCTGGGGGAGACTCGTAGGCACAATTAGAAGTAGGCTTAGCTTCTCCTTTGCAATAACACACTTCATAAGGGCAAGTCCCAAGAGTGAGGGCTCAGCATACTGCAACGGTAACCCTCAAATGTTGGCAGAATATCTTCTGTTTTGTTTTTACTAAGTGATTAGGATAAATTGCAAGAAAAGTTGATACTGGTGGCACAGTATAACCAGCATTTCGTGCAGGTTTTGATTTGCTCAGAAACAATGTCCTAGGAGTTTAATTTGGCTATGGCTCTTATTGATGCAAAGACCAGAAATGAAACAGCTGTTAAGCTGCTCTTTTCCTTTCCTTTTAGTAGCCTGTGGGTCTCCCCTTTCCATCTGCATCGTCTTGTTCTCAACTAGCTTCAAGGCCTCTATTTTGTTGTCTTCAGCATTTTTTTTTTCCAAGTCTTAATTCATTCAGGCATTGTTTAGGAACATGGTGGACTTTCCGGTGTCAGCCCCAACCTTGTCACAAACCAGCAGTGGGTGGGAGCCAGCCTGGCTGCTCCTGGCTCTGGGGCCAGGACTCTGTGCGACTTCACACTCAGTAACGGCATGTTGGAGGCTTGCCCTCGGCCACAGTGGGAGTGTTTACACCAGGGAAACTGGCAAACACTACAAATCAGGCTTTTATATTTTTTTCTTTGGAGAGATAGTTGTTAGACATTTTCATCAGCACCCCTCCCTGCTTCTCCCTTCCTTCCACAAATCCAAGTGCCTGTTTTGGGCCATGCATTGGTGCTTGGTGATGGGACACAAGGATAGGGGAAAATCAATGGCTTGGCACACTGTAACCACTCATCATAATAACCTCTTCCTTACAAACTCAGTGGGGTCTGTGGAAAGAAAGGGAAATGAGAGGAGAGAATGAAAAACCTGACCTAGACTGGCTGAGCTGTGAGAGAACCTGGCATCTCAGATGTTCTGGAGAGAGGGAATAGCACTTGCTAGGTCTCTGTGGCGTGCGAGAGCCTGGAATGGAAAGGAAGCTGAGTGTACCTGGGAACCCGGGTCCAGGTCTGGGGACTTAGAAGCCGTGTTAAGAACTTTTTCTATAATTCCAGAGCAGAGAAGTCATCAAAGACTTTTATGTGGGATGGAGAGCATGAATGATACGGTCAGAATTTTATTTATTTGTGTATTTATAAAAATTTTATTGTGGAACATATACACAACACAAAATCTCCCATTTTAAACACTTTTCATGTGTACAATCCAGTGGTGTTAATTGTGCTTCTGTCACCAACTATCCATCAGCCAAGCATTTTCGTTGCCCCAAACAGAAGCTCTGCACCCATGAAGCAATAGCTCCCCATTGCTTCCTCCCTATCGCCCTTGGTAACCTCTAATCTACTATC
>PVKY010008829.1:0-13761 GCA_004027775.1 Bradypus variegatus
AGAAGGGAAAAGGGGCAGAGGCAATAATAGAGGAAATAATCAATGAAAATTTCCCATCTCTTATGAAAGACATGAAATTACAGATCCAAGAAGCGCAGCGTACTCCAAACAGAATAGATCTGAATAGGCCTATGCCAAGACACTTAATAATCAGATTATCAAATATCAAAGACAAAGAGAGAATCCTGAAAGCAGCAAGAGAAAAGCAATCCATCACCTACGAGGGAAGCTTAATAAGACTATGTGCAGATCTCTCAGCAGAAACCATGGAGGCAAGAAGGAAGTGGTGTGATATATTTAAGACACTGAAAGAGAAAAACTTCCAGCCAAGAATCCTAGATCCAGCAAAGCTCTCCTTCAAATATGAGGGAGAGCTCAAAATATTTTCTGACAAACAGACAATGAGAGACTTTGTGAACAAGACACGTGCCCCACAGGAAATGCTAAAGGGATCACTACAGTGTGATAGGAGAAGACAGGAGTGTGTGGTTTGGAACACAATTTTGGGAGATGGTAGTACAGCAGTGTAAGTACACTGAACAAAGACGGCTATCTATATGGTTGAGTGAGGAAGGTTGGGAGCATGTGAGACACCAGAAGAAAGGAGGCAAGATAAAGACTGGGACTGTGTAACTAGGTGAAATCTAGAGTGCTCAACAATTGTGATAAAATGTACAAATATGTTCTTTTACAAGGAAGAACAAGCAAATGTCAACCTTGCAAGGTGTTGAAAATGGGGAGGCATTGGGGGAGGGATGCAATCAATGTAAACTAGTGACTGTAACTAACAGAATCATTGTATCATGCTTCCTTTAATGTAACAAAAGCGATATAATAAGGTAAATACAGGTGGGGGGGATGGGGAAGGCATTTTAGACACTTAACAGTGGTGGTGTTGTCTGACTCTTTACTGTACTTTTAAATAAGGTTACTTTTCCTTTTGCTACTTCCCAGCTGCCATTTTCTTTTCCTCTTTCTCTTCCCTCTCTACCTTCTTTGATGCTCCCTCCTGCCTGAGGAAGAAATGTAAACGCCCCTATATAGATAGTGGTGAAGATGGTGAACGCATAAATATGTGACCATACAGAGAAACATTGATTGTTTACTTAGGATGGAATGTATGGGGTGTGAACAAAACCATCTAAAAAAAAAAAGTGGGTTGATGTCAAAACCTCAAGGGCAATATACTGAGTGAAATAAGCCATACACATAAGGACAAATATTGCAGGGTCTCATTGATAAGAATTAGTTATAATATGTAAACTTATAGACATGAAATATAAGGTACCTAGATATAGGACGAGGCTTAAGAATGGAGAGTGGGTGCTTAGTATGAGCAGAATGTTCAACTAGGATGAACTTAAATGTTTGGAAATAAACAGAGGTGTGGGTAGCAAGATGTGAGAATAACTAACAGTGCTGAAGGGCGCGTGAATGAGGTGAAAACGGGAAGCTCAGAGTCATATATGTCACCAGAGGAAAAGTTGGAGGTCAAAAGATGGGAATGTATAAAACTGAATCCTATGGTGGGCAATTTCCATGATTAACTGTACAAACATTAGAAAACTCTTCCATGAACCAGAACAAATGTATGACAATACAACTAGAAGTTAATAATAGAGGGGCATATAGGGAAGAAATATATACCTATTGCAAACTATACACTACAGTTTGTAGTATTTCAACATTCTTTCATAAACAGTAACAAATGTACTACACCAACACTACGAGTCAACAATTGAGGGGGGTTGGTTAGGGCTATGGGAGGATTCGAGTTTCCTTTTCTTTTTCTTTCTTTTTTTTCCATCTTTCATTTTATTTCTTATCTGGAGTAATGAAAAGATTCTAAAAATTGAACAAAGATTAAGTGTGGTGATGGATTCACAGCTGTATGAGGGTACCAGGGGCAACTGATTGTACACTTTGGATCTTTGGATAATTGTATGGTATCTGAACAATCACAATAAAAATAATAATAATAATAAAAACCCAATTTTTTAAATTGGCGAAGGACTTGTTTCATCTTTTGTTTGCTCTTTGCCTGTTGTTGCCTCCCTCTGATGTAGAAGGCCATCTCTAAGAGCTGGTGGTCTGGAAGGTTGTGGGAAAGGGGAACTCAGAAGTGTTCTCTTTCAAATCTTGGAGGATAGGGAATAAGGGGGATAAGAAAAGTGGGTCATGCTGGCCATCAGTGAGAAACAATCATTCCTTCATTGATTCATCCCTTCATTTTGTCATTCCACATGTTTACAGAACCCCTTCTTTGCCAGCTCTGTGCTTACTGTGCCCTCATGCAGAATAGCAGGGCGGCTTCCTGCCCAGTCTGAAGGTGGGAATCCTTGTTCTACCTCTTACTTCCTGAGCCATTTTGGACCCAAGACTAGACCTCACAGAGTCTAGTATCTGTGAGTGATCTGAGGGGGTTTGTAGGCGATTAAATGAAATAAAGCTTGGAAGCTTGAGAAGCATTCAGCCCACTGCCTGGCATGTAGTAAAGACTCAGTGCTTTGATGGCTGTCATTCGTTAAATGATGGCTCTGTGGGAGGAGGGAGCCATCTGTGTGGGGGGTATTTGAAACACCCTGTCTCCTTGGACACTGAAATCCCCCACCTTGGCATGTTCTGAGGCTTCCCACAATGCCCCTGGCTTTGAGGTAGGTGGGTGGGGAAGCGCTGAGCCAAAATGCATCCACCTGTCCATGGAAGAGAGGCTACTCGGGCAGCTCAGAAACCCTGAGCTATGACCCATATACTGACTGCACCAATTCATTGTCCATGCCACATGGCCTCTTCCTGGTGCAGGAGAGACTCTCCTGGAGGAGGAGACTGGGTGGCAGCCAGCATAGGGCAGTCTCTGCTGGGGGTGACTGCTGCTTGGTTTTGCAGATGAAGGGAATTGAAATTTGTTCAGCACCTTCTCAGGGACAAATGTTTTGCTGCAATTTCACATGTAACCATCTCACCGAGTCCTTGCAACCCTGTGAAGAGGTATTAGCAAATTTTATGATTCCATTTTACAGATGAGGAAACTGAGGTTTAAACGGTTCTGCCAGTTGAGGGAAGACTGACAGCTGGAAATGGCAGAAATGGAAATTTGACCCAGGTCCTGTCTGGCTCTAACACCCACGTCCTTGCCCAGGGGCCACAGCAGGGTTCTCGGCCTCAGGAAGGCTTTGATCTTAGCCCATGTCTGAGCGAAGGTGGAGGAACTGGCCAGACTTCAGGCAGCTGGGAGCAGGAGATGCCTTTTCCTGAGGGAGCCCCATATGTGCCTAGCTTGAGTTTGTCGGCAGGGTGCTTTCAGCTTCATCTGGGAATATCTGTCTTCAGTCAGCCAGGATTTAGTGAGTCCAGCCAGAGTCCATTCACTGCTCTTCTTTTCAGAGACAGCAATTGCCAATTCCCTTAATGACTTTTACCAGCTCAGCAGGGCTGCAGGTCACTGCAGTTGGGGTGTGGGAGACTCCATTGTAGAGGGCTTCGAGGAAGGATGATGGACTAGGAGAGGAACAGGGCATCACACGCCTAGGGAGTTATCTCCTATTAATTCACTTCCAACCCCCATCACAGTGAGATGAAAGTCTCATTCAGTGCTAATAGTCTTTAACACCTCTCCCTAATACTCATCTCCCTTTTTAACAAAGACAGAGCAGGTTTCAATCTCACAGGTAATGTGATCCTATTAGAATCTAATGACATTTTTGTGCTCATGTTATATTTATTTATACTTCCCATTTATGACAGGTGATAATGGATTCTCATTTAAGACAGGGCTAAAACATTTCTTTTTACAACATATTTGTTTACATGAGAAAGGTGAGTCCATTTAAAAGCAATTCTTATCTTGGGTCATAATAGTATGGCAAATATCCTAAATGTGGTGTGGACGTCTGATTTTGGGGAAACATCATCATCACAACCATCGTCACCGCCAACATTATCACCACCATCACCATGACCACCATCACCGTGACCACCATCACCGTGACCACCATCATCAGCATCATCATCGCTGTAATTATCCCCATCGTCATCATCACCACCACCGCCATAAACATCATTGTTTTCATTACCATCATCATCACCCTCTTCTTCATGATTTTTTGTAAGCGGCAGGACTTTTTCTACTAGTCATATCACTTGTCATATGTGTTTCAGTTTCATCCTCTGTAAAAAGGGGACAATATTTTATGGTCCTCTTGTGATGAAGAGTGCGGAGTAACTGGCACATGGTAGGACCTTGATAAACAGTGGCTATTAGTGATCCACCCCGTGACTGGGGCCAGAGCTCCTTCTCCCTTGGTCAGCATCAGCGTGCCAGAAAACAGTACCACTCCAATTCGAAATTTGCCATAAGCTAGGCTGATTCTTCAAGAGGTTTGCTTGGAGAGTTGGGCCCTCATGATTAAGGAATCTCTTTTGGCAGCTGTGATTCTTATTTCAAAGAAGGAAACACATTTATGGGAAGATTCTTAGATGGGAAAGCTTATTTGGGAAAGACAGTGTTATTTGTTTTAACAGAATATTTATTTATATTTGGATTACAAAATTAGTACAAAACCATGGTAGAAAGTTTGGAAAACACAGACTCTCCCCACCCAGATGCAACTGTTAATATTTTTATTATGTTTATGGAAGTTTGCTTGATTTACACAGTTGACATCATACTAGGGTACAGTTTTCTAGCTGGCTTTTCATTTAACAGTCAGGTGTCAGCATTGTCCACCCTGTACTAAGTCTGTATTGCTAATTTTAAATGACTTTTTAACAATCCATAGAGTCACTCCCCTTTCTTCTTCAACCTCATCTGGTACCCACCCCCCTTACATTCTTGTCATATCTTTAACACACCACACTGGTTTCTGCCTCAGGACTTTTCACTGCCTTCTCCTTCTGCATCTAAAGTTCTTCCTTGGTTCTTTATGTGGCCACCTCCTTCTCATCTTTCACATCCTAACTCAAGTGTCATGTCCTCAGATCAAGCCCACTCTTATCACCATTGATATATAGCAACTCCCTGCTTTATTTGCTCCAGAGAGGAAAAAACTGTAATCATTAGAAATTATCCTATTTATCTGTTTTCTTCCTCATTCTTACGTCCTCAGTAGACTGCCAGCCCCACAAGCACAGGACCTTGTTTGTCACACTCATCACTGGTGAGCCAGAGCTCAAACGTGCCTGTCACGCTGCGGGAGCTCAGTAAATATGTGTTGAATAAACGGGCAGCTGCTTGGGTGGTTAGTTGAATGGGTAGGTAGGTGGTTGGCAGAGGGTAGGGATGGGTAGATGGATAGATAAATGGATATGTGGGTAGGTAAATCATATTTTTACTAACTATTCCCCAATTCCACATTTAGAGTGTTCCCCATGATATTTTTAATTGCTTTGACACAGTGAAGAATGCAAATGGCTAGTGGGTAGGTCAAACGTGTCACTTGGGACACTTAATCTCTGCCCAGAGGACCATCCTCTGGGGACCCGGACCTGAGAATGGGTAGTCCCAAGGTTGGGCGGGTGGTGAGATTCTCCGAGGTCCTCTAGGGTGCCCACCCATCCCATGCCCTGGACCTCACCACCACCCTTGTGCTTCATTCCTCGTGCAGTGGGCCGAAAGCAGTTCATGCGGTTTGAGTGGGCAAACCATGCAGCTGAAGCCCTGGGCTGCGAGTACGAGGAGCTGAACGCAGCCACCTTCAAGCACCATCTGCGGCAGATCATTGAGCAGGTGACGTCTGGGCCCAGCCGGCGGGGCCTTGAGGAGGAGGAGACCAGCTCAGGTACTGCCCCTGCTGCCTCTCTGGTGCGCTGGGTCCCCCGTAGGCCAGACCCTGAGGACACAGCCGCATTCGCTCACCCATTCATCCAGGATTTATTGAGGGCCTGTGCTAGTACAGGGGAAGCCACGCTGAGTGGAGGAAGTGGACATGGTCCCTATCTGCACGGTGCAGTAGGACAGACAGATAGCTCTGCCCAGTGGTCACACAGGCTGCTGAAATGCAGGAGGGGGCTGTGGGCAGTGCCAAGGGACTGAGGCACTTCCATTGGATGTGATGTTTGTTGAGTCCTTCTAAGATAGAGCTAGGAAGACTGACCTTCCTGTTTTAGGGACAGGAAGAAGACCAGTGTGGCTGGAGAGGGATGGGAGGATTGTAGGAGATGAAGTTGGAGAGTGAGAATGTGGTGTTTTAGTTTCCTGGCTGCTAAAACAAATACCATACAGTGGGTTGGCTTAAACCATGGACTATAGTTAATAGTACAATGATGAAAATGTTCTTTTATCAACAAGTATACCACAATAATGCAAGGTTTCAATGATAGGATATTATACTGGAAGTCTGTATTTTATGCATGATTTTTCTGTAAGCCTACAACTTCTCTTAAAAAAGAAAGCATCTAACAACAACAACAAAAACAACCCACAAAATAAACAGGAATTTATTGTATTGGCTCACAGTTTAGAGACTAGAAGGTTTGCTTCCTCCTGGGGTTGGTATCTTCTGGTTGGCCAACAATCTTTGGGGTTCCTTGGCTTTTCCATCACATAGTTGGACCACACCTTAAGTGAAGTAACCTCATCAAAAGGTCCTGTTTACAGTGGGTTCACACCCACAGAAATGGATCAAGATGAATAACATGTTTTTCTGGGATATATATTTCCAAGCCACCACAGGGGATCAGATCAACCAAGAGTTTGTAAACTGGGGTTTTTATTCTGAGGTGGAGGAGAATCCATGGGTTGGGGGTGGGGATTTTAAGCAGAGGGCTTATGGGATTTGACTTCCATTGAGAAGCTCAGCCCAGATGAAGGTTGGGCAGTGAGTAGAAGGGAGAGCAGCTGGGAAGCTGGTGAGCGACAGTGTGGCTTGGAGTAGGAAGTGGTGGTTGAGATGGGAAGAGGTGGACAAATTCAGGATATAGTTACCAGTAGAGATGATAGCATTGGCCCTGGAGATTAAGGCAAGAGGGGGACCAAGGATGGCTCCTAGGATTTGGGCCTGAGCATCTGGAGGAACAGGGACTGCTTTTAACTGATGCGGAGTAAAGGCAAGAGGACTTCCTATTGCACCTGCCAGGATGAGAGTTGCTGAGCCCCAAGTCTGCAGCCTTCTACCAGTCAGATGGTTTGGCTGCAGGAAATGAGGTACAAAGGGTCCTTCTTGGAGCCCAGGGGCCTCTGAGAACTCTGAGTAGTTCCGGAGACAGCAGAGTTTGGGATTAGTGGGTAGGAGTGTTTTGAGCTGTGACTTTGGGGCCTATCTTTTGGGGGACCCTAGAATCCTTGGAGCTGCTCCGCTGTCCAGGGACTTCACCTGGATGGCTGATTTCCTTGGACTCCCCTGGCCTTTTTTGTTTCCTTCTAGGCTTGTGCTGTACTGTGAGCTGTGGTCTGCTTAAAGACCACCCCTCCTTTCTGACACACACACACACACCCACACCCACACCACACACACGGCTTTGTGAGTATGAGTCAGCCTCTCTGGTCAAGGTCTCCATGGTAGATATTTAAGCAGGCAGGGGACCAGCAAGTTTAGGAGAGATGCTGGGAGGCTGTGGGTTGCCTAGCAACAGCCCAGGTTGGGGGTGGAGTTAAAGGAGGGATGGAAATGCTTTCAGGGCTATAGCAGGCTGACTGGAATGTACAAGTGGAACTATTTCTCTAGACCCTAAGTGCCTGAAGATTTGGAAATGGTGTTTCAATTTCTGTGGATGGAAACAAAAGAGTAAGGATTTGTGATCTGATTCCTCCAACACCTCTCACCTCCATTTGTAAAATGCACCCTTATCAAGGCTGGCTGTTTGAGTAGGATGTATTCAAACTATTCCAAAAAGTATTGTGTTTTTTTTTTTTGCCAATTTAAACACTCAGAAGAATGTGGGTACCCAGAAATCCTTGCTTCTCTGAATATTTCTTTAGAACAAAAGCCTAGGAGTGAAACTGTTAAGTTAAAGTAGATGAACATTTTAAAACTTCTTATACAAATTGCCAAATTTCCTCCAGTAAGAGGAAACATTTACTGAGTGCCTACTCAGGCACTGGGCATTTACAGGCCAACAAAACCTGACAGTCCCCGTCTTCATGGAACACTCAGCCTCCATGGGGGAGACACAGATGAACAAAATAACCACATAAGTAAAGATATGTAGCTCTAAGAACTATAAGGCAAAACTGAGAAATGGCCTAATGGGAGTTAGAGGGGTCTGATCTGGGAAGGCCTCCTTGAGGAGGTGACATTCAGGCTGATCCACAGTGGATAGTCAGGAGTTGACAAGAGAATAATAGGAATTAAGCAGAGAGCATGTTGGAGAGGGTGGTAGGATGGGGTTATGCAGGCCTCTGTAGCTCTTAAGATATTTGAATGTTGCCCTAAAGTATGGGGATGTGACTTTAGCAATTGGGAGGATGGACATGTGGGGATTTTCAAAGGGTAGGCAACCTCTGCTGCCTCTGTAGTGATGTCCTTGGTCTCAGGCAAAGTTCTGATCATGGACACTGGTCCTTTCCTCCTTCCCAACAACAGGGCTCAAGATGACAGGTGTGGAGTGTGTGGAGGGGATGGCCTCTGGCCTGTACCAAGAGCTCTTTGCTGCTGTGATCTCACTCATCAACAGGTAATGGCAGCCTTTGCTGGGCACCAAGTTTGCCTCCTGCAGGCACACAAACAACTCAAGCATGGGGTGGTTTAGCAGAGTGGACGTTTGAGCTGGAGAGTGCTGGATAAATTTCCCAGGCTATGTGACTTTAACAAATCCATTCACCTCTCCAACTTTGATTTCCTAATCTGTAAAATAGCTCTATTCCCCAGGGTCATTGGGAGGATTAAAAGAAGTAATGCATTTAAGTTACTTTTTCTAGTAATGATGATAAAAATACCAATAAATGTCCATCAATTGCTAAATGGATAAATAAAATGTGGCATGTCCCTACCATGGAGTATTAATCAGCCGTAAAAGGAAACGAAGTCCTGATACATGCTACAACATGGATGGACCTTGAAAACATTATGCTGAGTCAAAGAAGCCAGCCACAAAAGAACAAATTTTGTATAATTCCACTTATATGGAATATCCAGAATAGGCAAATCCATAGAAACGGAAAGCAGATTGGGAGTTGCTAGGGGCTGGGAGGAGGGGACGGGGGAGAGGGGGCTGCTTAGCGTGCACGGGGTCTCTTTTCCTAAGGATGAAATGTTTTGGAGCTAGATAGAGGTGCCGGTTGCACAACATAGTGAATGCACTAAATGCCATATGGTTAATTTTATGTTACAGGAATTTTACCTCAATTTAAAAAATGCCTATGATCAAAGCTAACAATTTTTTAGCACATCCTCAGAGCCTGCACTCATTGTTTAAGAATCGTTTAATACATCAGCCCATTTTACAGATGAGGAAACTGAGGCATGGGAGGCAGAGCTGGGATCCAAACACAGTGCTCTATCCCCACCTCATTCCATGGAATTTTCCTGAATAACCTGCCACATTGCTCTCATCCATTTGTTTCCCCAAATTTTCCAGCTGGGAACAGGGAGTGGCTGGTGTAGAATTTAGGCGTGGGCTGGGGTTTGTCTTTGAAATGTGTCTGGGGGTTGTGGTCACCAGAAGCCTCTACTTTATATCACCATGAGTGGCGCTCTGAGCCCACCTTTCAAAACCCTTTAAGCAATTCTGTGGGCCGATCCAGAACACAGCTGAGGGCTTTCCTCCCTCCTCTGTGAAAGAAGAAGGCATAATTAGGCTTCCAAAATTGTGTTAAAGTGATGGGGCTGGTGTATAGCGGCAAAGTTGCCTTGGTTCTCTGATGTTGCACAGATACAGAATCAACTCTCTCCATCACAGCTGGAGCAGTTGCCTTCTGAGACCACAGACGCATTATCTAGAAACCAGGGGTGCTCAGGAAAGGGAGTCCTGGGAGTGGAAAATGAACGGCTGGCAGAAGAAAGTTGCCTTGGCTGGCAAAGGGTGGTGGCTTGGTTTGAGTTCTCAGCATCTGTACCAGTGCCGTGGGCATTTTGATGGTCACATTGCCCACCCACTACCATTTATTGGGCACCAACCAGGCGTCTGGCTTTCCCAGCATTACTTGACTTCATCGTCATGCTGTCTGTGTGGTGATTGATCTTACTAATGCCATATTATGGATGGAAAAATTTGGCAAGTAATAAAGAAGAGCTAAGGCTCAGATTAGGGGCCCTTCAAAGCTTATAGCTGATCATGTTAATCCTAGCAGATAACTTTTGTTGAGAACTGACTGAGCTACTGACCTTTCCTTTGGAATGATGAATGTCTGATCACATTCAACTCACCACCAGCCCTCTGATTTAGCCTCCATCATTAATCCTTTCTTGGATGAGGTGGCAGAGGCTCAGGGAGGTCTAGTGAATCTTCCAAGGTACACAGCCCCTGCATTGCTTAACTAGAGTTCAAGCTCAAGTTTGGCTGTTATAAACTTCTTAACTCCTGCATTCTGATGTCACTAATCCCCACTCTGCCCACCCCACAGAGTTGTCTACAGCATCCACTAGGGTGAGAGCTTGGAAGAACTTTGTAAGCTATGACACAAGACAAAATTGTTTTTTAATTTCAGTATGTCACTGGGGAAAGTAAAGTAGGCTCTAGGGCACAACATGTAGCCAACTTGCTGTGTGACCCTAAGCAAGTCATTTCACCACTCTGAGCCTGCTGGTTAAGTAACATATCCTAAAGACCTGCTGTGTCCATGGGTCTTGAGAGGCACTTTCCATAGTTTAACTCCTTCAATCCTTACTGCAGCCCTTGGAATCAACCCCCACACCATCATCATTTCACAGTTGGGGAAACCAGGCTCAGAGAGGTTAAGTAACTTGCCCAAGGTGGCACAGCCTATGGGGGAGGTGAGCCTTTTGGGGATCCAAATGCACCCTGCCTGCTGCCTCAGGCAGCAGTAGAAGTAGAAGGCTTGGACCAGTGAGGCTGTAAGGCTCCAATCATCATGGGGCCCCTCCCCTCTCTCCCCAGATCCTTCTCCTCCTACCACCTCTCTACAGCCTCCATCATGGTGGTGGACTCTCCAGGCTTTCAGAACCCCCGGCACCAGGGCAAGGACCGGGCCGCCACCTTTGAGGAACTGTGCCACAATTATGCCCACGAGCGCTTGCAGCTACTTTTCTACCAGCGGACCTTTGCCTCCACACTAGAGCGATACCGAGAGGTACAGCTGGGCTCAGTGGAGGGGGTGATGTGGGGTCGGGTCAGGGAGGGGTGGAATTCTGGTCCTTCAAAGGCGCCTTCAGTTCATTCTGCTGCTGGACAAAGCCCTGACTCCCAATCTGGGACCCAAAGTCTCTGCTGCTCCTCATCTCTCTCTGAGGCCCTGACTCCATTGTCTGTGCCCTTGCATCCTGCAGTCAAGAAACATCAGGGAACAAGGGGCTCTCCAGGCCTTTGCTCACATAGGGTTCCTTCTTTGGGATGGCCTGTCCTCTTTGCCCACTTCCCCCACACTAAAGCCTCCTCCAAGGGTGAGGCCACATCTTTACCAATGTGGGAAGTCACTTACATTCTGTTGTTGGTTGAAAACAGTGGCTTAATCACCCTTTTGGAGCACAAGATGGCAATATTGAACAAAGCTGAAGTTGCACATACTCTGTAGCCCAGCAGTTCCCCTTCTTGGGAGACACCTTAGAAATACTCTGTGTGTGGACCAGGAAATATGTACAGGCCTGTTTCTGTTAGCCCTCTATTCTCATTTGTTAAAAAGACATGCTTAAATTGAAATGTAACATTTATACATAAAAGTGCATAAATCAGAAGTGGACAGCCGAATGATTTTATCCAAATGAACAATTTCATGTAACCACCATCCAGGTCTAAAATACATCACCAGCGTCCCAGAAGCCTCCTTCACGTCCACTGGTGATCACTACCCCTGCTTCTTCCCTGAAGGTCTCCTCTTTGACTCCAGAAAGTGCAAATGACAAAAGATTAGAAATACTAATATTGTTAAGCAATAGGATAATAGGTATTGATATTGAGGTAATTTCCTAGGTTGTAGCCTGTACAGCAATATAAAACAGAAGCATCAAAATGGATAAACCTCGAACAAATTACATTGATGAGACCTAGTGTCTGATACTAACTTTGTTACTTCAAAGCTGTGTGGCCTTAGGAAAGTCACTTAGCCTCTCTGAGCCTCACTTACATGTAAAATGGAAATAATAATACTCTTGTATCAGTTATTATTTGCCACAATGATGATGCACAAGAAACATAGTTACTTAAAAAATAGCCATTTGTAATTGCTCAGGAGTCTCTGGGCTGCCTAGGCAGTTCTGATCGGTGCTGGGGTAGCCCTTGTATCTATAGGTAGATGGAGGTAAGGTCAGTGGCTCTGATGATCTTGGCTGGGCTTTCTCAAGTGTCTGTGGGTCGTTTGGCTATGGGCTTATCTAGGGCACGTGACTCCTCTGCTTCACAAATGCTTCATCCTCCAGTATACTAGCCACGCTTGTTTCCATGGCAGCTGGGCAGGGTTCCAAGAGAATGAACTTGAAGCCTGGACTTGGAAGTGGCACAGTGTCACTTCTGCTGCATTTGACTGGTCACATTCAGTTCAAGGCTGAGCCTTGATTCATGGGGTGGGGGAGTAGGCTCCACATCTTGATGGAAGAAGCTTCACTATCCCTCTGCAAAGAACATGGATACAGGGAGGAGTAGGCACTGGGGTTATTTTTATCAGCATTATTAGCACACACCCTAAAGGGGCTGTTTTGAGCATTTAATAAAGTAGGGTAGAAAGAGCCTAATTTTATTAGGCATTCAGCATGTGGTAGCAGCTATTATTTTATTTTCCCCATAATGTTTCACTTATTTCTGATTATCAAGGTAACATTTTCTTTATTTAAAAACTAGAAAATGCACAGAAGTGTAAAGAAGCAGAAAACACAATCTCCTTATAGCCCCATCATCCAGAAGCAGCCACTGTTACTACACTGCTGTGTGTTATGCCAGTCGTTTTTCTGTGTATTGTTTTCTCCACAGATTTGCAATTCTTCTGAATACATAATTTTGTTGCCCACTCTTTTCCTCACAGCAATATATTATCCACATTTCCCCACTCCATTGACAAGTTTTAGTAAATGCACATTTTGACAGTTTTTTCTGATTCAATCTTAACTCCTCTTTGGATCTACGGTTGGTTTTCAAGTTTAAGGTATAATGAACAAGGCTGTGATAAGCAGCTTAGCACACAATGCTGTCTAGACATTTCTGATTATTTGTAATATCATAATAATATTTTTATAATATTATAGTTATAATATAATTATGCTATAATAATATAAAATAATTACAATAGTATATTATAATATAATAATGTTTATTGATTATAATTTTTTTATCCATAGTTTATGTTTGTTCCCACCAGTTTGTTCCCGCACTCAGTCCAGCACTTTTCGGTTCTAGTAGAAAAGTCCGGACTAACAAAGCTCTCCTGATGATTGCTGATGGCAAGGTGAACAATATCAGGAACATTGGTTTATAATCTTTCTGCTCAAAGGCCAAGGGGTGATGAAAGTCCTCAGCTCATTTTCCTTCTGCAGAAGTTTTCTTCTCCATTCTAGCTCACTGACAGAGCTAACTTTTAAATTCTGTGATTTTCCAGGAAGGTGTTCCTGTGCAGTTTGACCTTCCAGAATCTTCTCCAGGGGCCACGGTGGCAGTTGTGGATCAGAACCCCTCCCAGGTAATGTGGTATTCACTAAACCAAGGGTGTTAGATGCCACACAA
>PVKY010008830.1:0-13757 GCA_004027775.1 Bradypus variegatus
GTATATCCACCGACAGCTCCAAAGATGTTATATCTGCAAAACTTCTAGAAAGGAGAGAAGGATTTTGTCTACCATGTTCCTGTTGAAAATATTGCAAGGAAAGTGGTGACCTTGTTGGGAAAGTTGCTTGAAACCAGATCAACCATGCGTGGGTCGAGCCTCCTGAGAAGATGGATGCTTTCCTTTGAATCACTTGCATAGAGCAAAGGAGATGAGCAGGGACGCCAGGGAGGGCCAATGACAATATGAGCAGCAAGGCTAAAATGTAAACCTGATTTTTTTTTGTTTTTTGGACGATAGAGCCCCATCTCGTAAAATTACTCTTATATGTAGAATCACAAAACATTGGCATTTAATCAAATTTTCCCATTTAACAAATGAGACTTTTTAGCAAAGAAAAATTTTGTAATTTTCCTATGCTCATTCTTAATGGTAATAGCAACACTGAAAATAGAAATCAAGTTGTCTGCTATTTGGGGCTGTAATTTTTTCCTGTAGTGTTTTAATATCAGGTCAAATAAATGCTGAAAAGCATACTAAGGCATAAAAGAACCAACTTCAGCATCTGCAAGCATCTCAAAATCAAACCAAAAAGGCTTTCCTTTCCTAGGGATGGGTAAGCAGGGCTAGCAAGAACTGTGTGAGGACTCAGGCAAGTTGTGGGATAAACGGGTCCTGGCACTGGGCCACTACGATGTATTATATTCCTCTGTGATTGGCCGATTTTCAGAATAAGCTGTTGAGGAAGGTAATTGTGCACGTGAGTGCTTGCTGAAGCTTGGGGCAGGCTGTCAAATTTCAGGGGTCTGTGGGGAGGAAAGAAGCCTGACTAAAGTTTGGTCAAGCCAAGCCAGAGGGAATGTACTGTGTAATTTTGAGCACTTGGTCAACTGCATTAAATATTTCTTTCGTTTTCTGAACTTGATGATTTTCTTTTCCTTGTTTACTGATAAGAACACGTGGTAATGCATTAGAATTTTTTCAGATGCAAATAGCAGAATTCCCACCTTTTAAGAAGGTGGGAGATAGCTGATTTGGTTCTGATGTTCAAGAATGTTATACCGACTCCTAGCTGTTCTGTTATCGTCAGTGACTGACTGTCTTCTCTGGCGTTGATCTCATGAGGCCCAGGAAACTCAAGCACCGTGTCTTTGCAGAGCCGAAAATGATGAAGCTGTATTTCATGTTCATCTTTTTCCTTTTATCAAGAAGGGAACATTTCCAGAAGACTCTTGGCTGGGTCACATGTCCACACCCACCCAAAAGGGAAACTAGGTAAGAAGCAAGTGGCAGTTTCCACGCTCGTCACTGGAGCAGACTCTGTGATTGAGGAAGAAAATGGGAATATTATGGGGAAATTTTTTGCAACTATAAAAACACAAGAATATCATGAACAATCATATTGTTTATTGTGATTTTGGATTTATCCTGTGATAAAAGCAGCAACAGACTACAACTCTAAGAACAATTAAATCATGATGCCTTGGGCATGACTGAAAGGGCAGAATTCGATAAAACATTAAAGACCATCTTGGTCACAGATTCTTAAACTGGGTTCAGTGAATGTTGTAGAATTTTAGAGGTCTAAGAAATTCTGATATTTATCGGGGTAAGTGATTTTTCTTTTTCATGGTTTGAAGAAATTTCATAGCTTCCATTGTATTTCAAAGAGGTCTGTATATCCCCAGGAGTTTAGGGGTCATTATTGTAGTATACATCAACATATGATGCCTATACTATAAAATATCAATGATATAATTGGTATCTGTTTAAAAATTACTTGTCTTAGCTGCAATCTGTTCACCTATATTGTCCAAAATTCTTCACTTATTTAGAGTGAAACACAGAAGAAACCCAGTTTCCATTTTAAAAATAGACTATTTATAAAGAAATATATTTTTAGACTCATACTTTCTTTTGAAATATTATCTACTCCAAATTGTGTTCTGTCCATATTTCAACTTTTACTTTATTTCATGGTGTTCAAATCTATCAACAATCTGATTGTATCTTTCCGAGTATGTGCCAACTTCTCAATTTCTTCCTCAAAGCAGACTTTAGAATGGTCTGTGTGCTGCAGGAAAAAAAAAAAAAATGTCTATCACTTTATTCAGTCTCTCTGTTTGACTTACTCAGTTCAAGAAGAAATTTTCTTATTTTTTTTTTTTAGCTTTTGTGCTGTTTATATTGAACTTGAAGATAATGAAAATCACACTTCCTTTCCTGCACCTACTGTTGTTACAAAAAAAAAATAATAATTCTTTAACACTTTCTATATGCCTGGAAATATGCCAAACATTTTATAGAAATCATATATTTTTTGTTTCTCAAAGCAACCCAATTAAGAGTGCTATTAATGATTGAAATTACAATGAAGGGAAGTAAAGTAATTAGCCAGAAAGTAAATCTTTCCCCTGTCCATCATCCTTGAACTTCTTCTTTTGAATACTTGGGTAGGAGTTCAGCAATTTGCATTTATATTCGCTTAATTTCATCTTGGTATATTTGTCCCTCATTGTAAACTATATTTGTTTTCAGATTCTGGCTATAGTTTCTGTTGTATGTAATTAAACAGTGTGATAATCATGGTATATTTAGTTTTAAGCAGGCTGTTGATAACAAGATTCAAACACAGCAGGATGGAACGATGATTCAACTCATTGGAGATTTTCCTCCCATTGCTGTTACTCCTTTAATTATAACCTTTAGGGCATGCTTGGCCTATTAAGTAGGAGCCCACCAACCACGTCGCCATTTTTTCCATGTATTCCTATATTATTCACAAGAATATCCTGAAACAGCTTAACTTCTTTCTGATGGTCTTACTGTTCTGGAATGGCTTTAAAAAGTAGTGTTGCCATTCTAGAGAGTCGCCGAAGTGTCCTGCTTCAAGCCCAGCTCTTGGACCCCTGATCCCCGACCCTGGGCAGCCCGAGGTCCTGCCGCCCACCCTCACCTGCAGTCCCCTTGGAGGAACCACACAGTCAACCAGGTCACAAGGCCGCTGCCCAGGGTAGGTCAGCCTGGAGCACTCCCCTTTTATGTCTGGCTACTTTGATGTGATGATGGAGCTTTGAAGAATGTAGCCAATTATTTTGTTCACCAGTCTCAGGAGGAGAGGGAACATGTCGAGAAACTCATGAGCTGGAGAAGCAACGAGGTGCCCAGATCTTCCGTCAGGATACCCAGAAATCAGAACATGACAACCGGGAGAATGGGCTAATTCTACAGGGTGTGCCTGACACTTGGAAAAACACGTAAGCGTCCCTGCTGGGACTGCACAGATCATCCACCAACCAAAACAACCCCCACCTGTGTGACTTCATTGGGCTGCATTACCTGAATGAACAGGTGAAATCCATCAAAGAATTGGGTAACTGCGTAACCAACTTGGCAAGATGGGGGCCCTGGAATCTGGCTGGACTCATTAACAATCCCCCCTGGGAAACAGTGATGACCAGAGCTCAGCCTTGGGCTGGCTTCCCAGAGATTGGCCATGACTTTTTGGCTCACCAGGGCAGTGTATGAATGACAGGTTTACCTTTGCCTATTCTAGAAGTTGTGTCAACCACCAAGTTCTTTCATTTGTACCATTCTTTCAAATACAATACTTTGGTATCCCCTTTCCCCCTGCCACACCAAAAGTGATTTTGCTAGTGTCCTAGACATTTTCTTCTGCACATATTAATTTATTCTGAGCCTTTATCTAATTGCTGCTATTATGATTTTCCTTTATTAACTTCATATTTCCCTTGAATAATGATTGTTTTTAAAATAGATTTTCTCAAATTCACACAATTATTAACCTACCCTAAAATAAGAATTTTCATGCCATGAAATCCTCTACCACATGTTTCCTGTGGATTGTTCATCAAGTAATATGTGAATATGATGATTCACTCCTCTGTGGAAATTGATAGAAATTTTATCCTGTATCAAGTAAAATACTACTGCTAGTGAAAATAACAGAATATTTAATGGATATATATTTTGTGCCAGTCAGTGAGACAAAATTTATGTGGATTATCTCATTTAATCCTCATAGTAACCCTTTGAGGCAAATATAACTATTATCCCAAATTGACAGATGTCTTGAGGCAATGCATTACAGTTCTATCTAGCAATTGTGTTAAATAAAGAGGGGTTTTGTGTTATAAAATCTCTTTATGTGAGCAGAATATCTTTTCAGAAACTGGTGAGCTTTGTAACCCTGTCTTATTTATCTTTGTTTCCCAGCAGCTAATGGAAATTGATGTATAATTGGTCCCCTAATAAATTTTCTATGAAATAATTAAGCAAATAAGAAAACACAATCCTCAGACAATCACTGGCTTTGTTTTAGGGCACCTCACCTATTTTACTTTAGGATTTATTATCTACACATAGAGCCAAACAATATCACTCCTCTTACGTATTCAAAGGAAATCAAATTATTCTGCCCCATTCATGTCTACGTTTGCCTTACTATTAATGGTATCTTCCAGTGTGTCTATACACTTGTATTATGTAATTCAAATTGACTTTTCCTAAGGCCTCTAAATGTTAATGCTTGGCCTTAACTCTAATAGTTCTTTGGAATGATAATAGCTTTTTGTCTAATAACTCGTTTTCACAACCAGTGAGAAAAAAGAAAGCCAGAGACTCTTTGCTATCTACTTCACAATGTAATATAATGACTGTGGTAGTTTGGAGCTGTTATGTACCCCAGAAAAGGCCGTGTTCTTTTAATCCATTCTTGTGGGTGCAGCGCTGTTGTGGGTTGGACCTTTTGATTAGGTTGTTTCAATTGAGATATGACCCAGCCAATTCATGGTGGGTCTTAATCCTTTACCAGAGCCCCTTATGAGAGGATAATAGGCAGAAACCCTGAGAGAGAGAGAGGGGGGAGAGAGAGCGCACACACTGAGAGAGAAATGCCCCAGAGATGCTAATAAGAACCAACAGACACTCAGATAAGAACACCTCTGGAATCAGAAGCTGAAAGCAATGAAACGCAGGAGCAAAAGACCAGCAGACACCAGCCATGTGCCTTCCCATGTGACAGAGGAACCCTGGATGCCAGCAGCCTTTCTTCAGAGAAGGTGTCCTCTTGTTGATGCCTTAATTTGGACATTTTCACAGCCTTAGAATTGTAACTTGTAATTTAATAAATCCTCAATGTAAAAGCCAACCCATGTCTGGTATATTGCATTCTGGCCGCTTTAGCAAACTGAAACAATAACTGGGAGTCAGTGATTCCAAATCTCCAACTCTAATTAAATAAAATATGATACTTTTAAAAAGGAAATCTGATTTGACAAATCAGTGAAATCAAGGAGAATGAAATTACACTGCCATAATGCAAGGGTTAATTCTAAATCCCAACCCATTTGTATATGCTTTATAAGGAACAAACTGAAAATAATAATTTCCCTTTTTATATGTGTATACATATAACATTATTTCTATGTTCAAAATGTTTTTGTCTAGATTTCATCTAATGTTATAGTTGATATTCTGGTCAAATAAGGTTAGTACCAAAACCAAAACAGGATATATAATAGGAAAACAGCTTCTAATTTTATGACTGAAGAGATATAATGGAACAATAAATGAAGGAAATAAAAAGTATGGTGTCTTATTGCTGCTGTGGAGGATTTTGCTGTCTTTTCAATGGAAATGTGTCTTTGGTGGTAAAAGGCACCCAATAAAACTGATACAAACTTGATTCTGGTAGGTAAAAGGCTGAAAATTAAAGAGCAAAATAGGACCTAGAAATAATTTGATTGATTCAGTTGAATAAATATACTCTATAAATTTGATATGATAAAATTTTTCTATATTTAATAGTCAAAGTACTATTCAAAATAATGCCATTTCATAAGTCTCTAAAAAAAGGATTACTGCTTTAGAAAATATTAGCTGATCAAGGAAATTCAATGAACAAACTAGCAATACAGAATTTTCAGTTAAAATAGCAATTTAGCATCATTTGGTGTTGTATCTGCTTGTACTACACATACTGAGTTCAGATTTTTTAATACATCTTTCCACTTGACTAGAATGGAGAAAGCAATGGATCAGTTTTTTTCTGATTTATGGACTATCAGGACCTATTTGGATAAACATTGTTGAAATTATTGCCTTGAATTCCTAAACATCTCTTACAGCCTTGGCAGTTTTTTTGTTTGTTTGTTTTGTTTTGTTTTGTTTTTACTCTGAGTTCACCATGAGGCTCCTGTGCATTTCATTTAGGTAGTAAAAGCAGTTGAGCTGCACCATTTAGTAACTTATTTCACCCTCCACAAACTCTACTTTCTACCTTCAAGGGTACAATAGCATTTGCATTTGGCTTTTTTTTTTTTGTGAAGAGACCTAAACTATCTTAGATTTGAAAATTAAGCAAGTTTTCCATAAATGTATTTTCTAGTCCATTTATTATATTTGCAATAATAAATTTCCATGTTTGGTAATTCTCAGTAATAAAATATACAAGCATGTGAGACATTTGTATCAGCGGAAGGACTTTTTTTGACATGACAACAGGGTACATATGCGTATGTCATCTGGTATTCCTATGCCATGTTCTAATAGGTTTCATTTATGGTAGTCCTGCTCTAAAAAAAGCCTGGCAAGGGGCATAAATGAGTTTTGATTTATGGAAGTTCACACGGCTGTTTTTATTAGCTTTCCAGCCCTGTGGTCAGATGTATTTTATAACAGAGACAAGCATGCCATCTGGAACAATGGTTTTTGCTTTTCTTCTGTTGGACACCTGAATATTCCAGATAATACCCAGCTCTCACAATGCCTGGCCCCTAAAGATAATCCATTATAAAATTTGCAAGAAATGTTTTCAATGAGAATGGGCTAGGTTTTGGCATTTGTCTGAATTTATATTACAGAAGCACAAAATCATAGTCTGACCTCTGCTATTTCTTTTTCATGATGTATAGGTTCCAGAACAGACTTAGCCCAATTTTGTGGTAGCAAGAGAAATATATCGACTATGTCATTTAATTACTCTTTTTAGGAACAATAATGTTATCATCTGAGTTCCCTTCAGCATGCTGCTTCTTGATTATTTTTTTTGTTGTCCTGTGAAACTAGTAATCTTGAATTTGTATTTACTTAAACCAGTTCAGATTTAACGAAATATCTAAATCATGTGGAAAAAGTCTTTTTGGACTATTTTTTTTTTTAATCAGGAAATGTAAGCGTGTGTATTGTATGCATGGAAGGTAGTAAAAAAAATGACCCTTTTCTTGATATAACTTGGAAGGAAGGAAACAATGCATGAGTTTGTTAATTTTAAATACACAGACCTTCTTAACTGTTTTGCATAAACATTTGAGGCAATTAAGTAGGCTCCATTTCCCACTGTCTTCTAAGGACAATTTAAAGAAAAGTTACAGATTAAAAGTTTTGAATCCCTTCACATGTCTAGAAAACCTCTACAGCCAGAAATCTAAGAAGCTATATATTATATAATCTATAAAAAGTTTTCAGGGAGCAAATAGGGATATATAATTTAATAGAGTAAAAAGCCTAATATTAATTATTAACATTAAGGATAATAGACCAAAGAAACTAAGAAAATGATATGAATGTAAAAGTGATCATTTTAAGCTAATGCTTATAACTAAGATGACAAGGGTAATGACGCCTAGTAACAATAATGATAATATTTATTGAGTTCATACCACATATGAAACATGTAATTTTCTAATTTAATCTAGTGTCAGAGTCCTCAGTTAAAAATTGCTGATTTTCCAATCTGTGACTCTGGTTTACCATTATTGTATCAGTCTGTATGTGGTCAGGAAAAGAGAAGCTACTCTCTGTATTTCTCACGTAGGGACTTTTAATATATGAATTGCTTACAATGTGTTTGAAGTACAGTAAGAACAAAAGAAAAAGGAGCTGCTAGCAAAGATGAAGCCTTGCCTGCCCTGGACTGAAACCCGGAACCCACACAGAGTGTTCAGCTGCTGCGGGGCCTTGTTACCGTCCAGCTGCTGCGGGGCCTTGTTACCGTCCAGCTGCTGCGGGGCCTTGTTACCGTCCAGCTGCTGCGGGGCCTTGTTGCCATCCAGCTGCTGTGGGCAGAGCAGAGCTGGTGAGCGGAAAATGCAGATCCGGATCTCCCTGGCCCTTCACCCCTAAGGCCGCACCCAACCACCCCTGCGTTCTGCAGCCACAGCCATAGGTGCCTCCAGGAGCAGACCGAGGAGTCACTTTTCCTTTCCTCCACCTTCTCTTCTGTGACAGTCCTCCCCTCAGCAGAACCTCTCAGCAGCAGCTCCAGGCAGTGTGGGAAGGGAGTTCCTGGGTTGTGTGGGTTTGTTTCTGTTTGGTAAGTTCCCAACCCTGATGGCCCAGAGAAGAGTGTGGAGGGAGAGACTGTGATGCTGGAGCCAACAGATAAGCCTAGCACGAGCATCACAGCTCAGAAAACATGTTTAAATCAAGGAGTTGAAGCCAGTTGAGGGAGTGAGTGAATCCAAGAATAAATACCCAGGAGAACCTCTCTCTACCCACTCAAACCGAAACGTACCAAAAACCAAACAATGGAAAACAGTTTTATATTTGTCCTGGAACAGAGGAAAAGACCAGCATTCTATCAGCTTTCCCAGCCAGTTGAGCAAAATGCAAGAGAGCCACAAAATGGATTGGCTGGTGACGTACAACAGTCTTAGTTTCCTAGAGTTGCTGTAACAAAGCATGACAAGCTGTGTAGCTTAAAACAACAGGAGTCTTTTCCTTGGAAGATAATGAATTGTTATAAAAGGCAAATAATAAACCTCTTTTTCTTTAAGTAAATGGTTTCTAGAAATGTAACACACACACAGAGAAGTATATATACCACATCTATACAGCACAATGAATATTCTTAAAATAGATACATCCATGTAAACAGCAACTGCAAGAAATAGCACCTTATGGGCACCCACTGAAGGTCACTAGGCCCCTTTCCAGTCATTCTCCCGTAAGGCAGCCACTATCCCAGTTTCTAACATGATAGACTAGTTTTTACAGTTTTTATTTTATATAGAATGGCATAATGTCTGGCTTTCTTTGTCCAAAGTTTGCAAAAATCATCCATGTGTTCCATTTATAGGATATATCACTATTTACTTACTCATTCCATGATTAATGGAAACTAGGGTTGTTTCCTTTTTTATTTATTTTTTCTATTGTGAATGTTGTAGAATCAGATTGCGATAATGGTCACATAACTGTGTGAATGCGCTAAAAAATACTGAATTTTACAATTAATGGGTGAATTTTATGGTATTTGAATTCTATTTAAATGAAGCTATTAAAAATGTTGTTGCTATAAAGATTCCCACACATGCCTCCTGCTTCATTTAGAATAAGGTCTATACTAAATAATGGGATAGCAGGGTCTTCATATACGTATATATTCACCTTTAATGAACACTGCCAAACTTTTCATAAAGGAATGTACTGATTTACATACATACTGCAGTACATGAGGGTTCTAGTTGCTCCACATCTTCACTGATAAAAAATATTGACATTTTTTATTTTAGACATTCTGGTGGGTACATGGTGAAATCTCATTTTGGTTTTAATTTGCATTCAAAATCAAATAATGAAAATGAGGTCATTTTCATATATGTTTACTATCATACGGATATCTTCTATTTTTAAAAGTGTCTATTCAAACATTTTGCCCATTTTTATATTTGATTGCCTATGCATTAATTTTATGTGATCCTCTATATTATGAAGTACACATGTTTTGCAAATATCTTCCCCCAGTGTCTGTCTTGCCTTACTACTTTCTTAAGGTTGTATTAACAGACATTATTGGCAGAAGTTATTCATTTTAATATAGCCAAATTCACCAACCTCTCCAAAATGATTAGCATATTTTGTGTCCTTTTAAAAAGTTTTGCCTACACATGTTTATAAAAATATCCTCTTATAGTTTCTTACACTAGACTTATTAGTTAGCTGTTCATATTTAGATTTATAATGTATCTGGTCTTGATATTTATAATTTTTGTAAGGTAGAGGTAAAACATACTCTATTCCTAAAGTTATACTTAATTAATCAAACAATATTTGAGGAAAATATTCTTTTCCCAGTGAATGCAATTTTATTATGTCACAGTGACATAATCATATGTACATGAGAGTGTGTTTCTAAACTGTTCCTTTCCACTTGTGCTTTTTCTATGCTTGCACCAATACCAGACTTTAGATACAGCCGTCAATATGAAGTTGTCTTTTTTTTCAAATTTGACTTGGTTATTATTGTTCTTTTGAATTTCCACAAATACTTTAGAGTGCACTTTCTATTCACACACACACACACACACACACACCTCCATACAAACACCCACCAAAACCACTTGCATTTGGAAATGAGAGATTTTTTCCCTCTTTTACTATCCTAAGCAATAACAGCATTGTCTAATATTGATGTTATTCAATGTCTAAATGGTTGGGAGACCAATGGCACCTTTAGTACAATGAATTATCCAGCCCATGAGCATATATCCTTTCATAAATTAGATTTCCTGCTGACCTTTTGATTTTAGAGATAATTTGTGTTTCTCATGCGATTAATATCTAGGTCTGGGATGCTTTTAAATTCTGTTGTAAAAAGCTTTAAAGTGTTATGCTTATTTGTTTTATGCTATACAGCACAATCACTAGGCCTCTTTCCAGTCACTCTCCCATAAGGGAGGCACTATCCCAGTTGCTAACATGGTAGACTAGTTTTTACAGTTTTTATTTTATATAGAATGGCATAATGACTGGCCTTCTTTGCCAAAGTTTGCAAAAATCATCCATGTGTTCCATTTACAGGACAAATCACTATTTACTTACTCATTCCACAAAAAAGTCCTATTTGTACTCATGTATTGTAATTGTATATTGACCATGTATCCTGACTTTGTTAGTTCACTTATTATTTTTGCTTTGTCTATGTTGTGTCTAAAATTTTCTAGGTACTCAGTCATGGTAGCGTGATGGTGTTGAGCTGTTTGTACCCCTAGAAAATCATGTTCTTAAAGCTAATCCATCCCTGTGGGTGTAAACCTTTGGAAGTAGGACCTTTTTGATGGGATAATTTCAGTTGAAGTCTGGCCCAGCATGGGTCTGAATCCTTTTACTGGAGTCCTTTATAAAAGAAAAAAATGTAAAAAACAATTCAGACAAAGAGAGAGAAAGCCAGGGAACAAGAAGCTGAAAGCAGTAAACCTGGAAGAGAAGAGACCATGAGCCGCACGTGGAGGCCCAGAGGATGACTGGCAGCTGGTCTACGGGAGGAACTCCTCGCCTTGATGGTGCCTGGATTTGGACATTTTCATGGCCTCAAAGTTGTAAGCTTGAGAGCTACTAAATTCCCATTGTTTAAGCCAAAACCGTTTTATGGTACCTGCTTTCAGCAGCCTAGGAAACTAAAATACATGGCATCACTAAACAAGAATGTTTTTCTTTTTTTCTTTCCAATATTTCTCCTTCTGTTTATTTTTTTCTTACATGTTTTCACTGGCCAGGACCAATACATTGTTGAATAGAAGCAGTAATAGCAGGCGTCATTTTTGACCCATAAAGGAGAAAGCATTTCAATAAATCTCCATCATGCAAGATTAACTTGTTTTTGTTTTTGTTCTTTAGTTTGTTTGTTTTCAAGATACCTTTTACCACATTCAGGAATTTCCCTGCAGTGACTACTGTGCTAACAGAAATGCTCCTCTTGAGATGATAATGTGTTTTTTTGTGTTACTGTGTTACTGTGGTGAATTACACTAACTGATGTTCAAATGTGAAAACACTCTTCCACCTCTGAAATACACTCAAATTCCTCATCATAGATTATTGGTTTCACATATTATTGGATATAATGTGGTAATATTTTATTCAAGATTCTGGTATTCATATTCACGAGAAAGTCCAAGCTGCCTGGTTTTTGATGTGGCTTGTCATGTCCGTGCAGGGTTTTGATATCAAGGTCACAAATGGGACATGAATTGGGTTGGAAAATGTTCCCCTCTTTTGCCATCCTCTGCAAGAATTTGTGCAATATTAGTGTAATTACCTTTTTAAATGTTTGGTAGAATTCACTGATGAAGTTGTTTGATCTTGGACTTTTCAATGTAAGAAATTTTTAATAACAGATTTAATTTCATTAACAGATACCAGAGTATTTGTAACCATATTTATTCTTTTTGCAAACTTATGTTTTTAAAGGAACTTGCTAATTTTGTCTGCAATTTTATGCCTACTAGTGTAAAGTTGATTATCATATTTTCTTAATATCTGTAGTGACGATCCCTTTTTCATTCCCAACATTCATGACTTGGGTATTTTTCTATTTTAGATTTGAACAGTCTTGGTTGGCTTTCTCGGTTTTACTTATATTAAAAAGTGTATTCTGCTTGGCTTGTTTTTATTCTATATTATAATTTGCTTTTTTATTTTGCTAATTTTTGTCTTTATTATTTCATTTTTATTGTATTGATTCTTGATTTATTATTAGTTTTTTGAGTTTCTTGAGATGAAAGTTTAGTCATTGATTTTTTATTTTTCTATTTCCTACTATATTAATTTCATATATATACATGTATTTTCTACTCTTTGAGTGGTTACCCTTAAGATTATAAAATACTTTATTGACTTATTATAGTCTAGTCTTTAAAAGAGGAGGTATATTTTTTTCTGGTATTTATAATCATATTTAATTACTCTGTGCTTTGGGGAGTGGAACTTAGAAATGATTTATCTTTTCTAAATGATGCTCCCTCACAAAATCTATCATATGAATCCCATAGAGTTTTTTCACATCAACTGTTACCAAATTTAATTTTATTTTCTTGCTTTGGGATTTTTGTTGACTTTAAATACAGTATTATTTCTTAGATAATATAAATTTAGTTGCCATTAATAGAAACTACTCTGCCTCCTTCAATCTAAAAAGTTATTTATGATGAAAGTTGGGTCACAGAAAAAGTAAGTTTCTCTGTCAAAGTGTTTTTACTCTGCCTTTTTTTTTTTTTTTTTGAGTTGATTTGCGTTCTAAGATTCTCTGTTGACTCACGAGCTTGGGTTACTTGCACTAACAGTGACCAAAAAATGCCCAAAGTCCTTATGATATTTCAGGTCCAGTGCTCACCACCAGCTAATCAAATCACTGTCTGTAATCTCTGGGTTCATCTAAAATGGGCTCCGTGTGGCTCCAGAATTCGGCATTAGTATAATCAGTTATGACAGGAGGTCACATTCACATGGCACATATGTGATTACTTGGGCCCTGGGCAAAAAGTGTGAGATATTTCAGGATCTTAGAAGTTCTTGGGAAGGGGGCAATAAGATCTCCATATTTTCCTAAGCTAAACTTTATCTTATTTAATATAGGGTATTTTTACATTATTTTAAGGGTTTAGAATATCATACTTTTGATTATCTCATGTTTACGTATTTGAGCATTTTGATACCTCAAAATTTGATACACAATTATATTTGTTAGGAAATGAAAGGGTATTTAACAGAACATAATATATTTCCATAGTTAATTAAAAATAATCATTCTCTAAAAACATGAAGAAGACCCTAGAAGAGCATAAATAAAAAATTGCAAGAGTAAATTAAAAATAGATGACTTTATGGAAATAAAAGAAACTGTTGACCAAATTAAAAAGATTCTGGATACTCACAGTACAAGACTCGAGTAAGCTGAACTGCAAACCAGTGACCTGGAGGATGACAGAACAGAAAATGAAAGAACAGAAGAAAGA
>PVKY010008831.1:0-13753 GCA_004027775.1 Bradypus variegatus
ATTTTAGTAATTAACGTAGCATTGTGGTAAGTTTTGAAATGGGACGTGTGAATGGTTTCTACATTTTTAAATGGTTGTTAAAAATCAAAAGAATAATATTTTGTGAGATATGAAAATTATATGAAGTTCAAATTTCAGTGTCCATAAATAAAGTTTTATTGGAACACAGCTATACCCATTTACTGAGAACCCCAAAAAGCTTTTGTTAATAGGTATTAGAGCTATCGGTATTTACCATACTAGAAATTAAAACTGAGACAACTTAAAATTACTTATTAATTTTAAAATAACAGCCCATTATCTATTAGCTTAATTAACATATTTTATGAAAAATAATGATATTTTCCAAAATAAAAAGTATTTAGTGAGAAGAGAGGCATTGTTTTTACATGTTTGCAAATATCTTTAATGTCTGGCTTAATAGAAAACAGCTGGATTCTTATGTCTGCTCTCCACTGAATCTGTTAGAATATCACACATGTAACTTTTGGAAATCTCTACACTGGTAAGAATGAGAGTGAAAAAGAGAAATAATGTCTTGGTATTATTATGAAAATAGTTTTGACTTCACAGACTCTGAAAATGTCTCAGGGACCCCAGTAGACCCTAGACCACACTTTGAAAACCAGTGCCTAAGACGCAGGTAGGGACTTTACCCAGAAGCTCCCACCCTCTAGAGGCAATTCCCCAAGGGCTCCAATTATCTTAATGTCATCAGAGCAGGAGGGACTGTTTGTTAACAAAACAGACGGCTGAAACAATTGTCCATTGGCTAAACAAGCAGCCTTCCAGATGCGTGAAATTCTGTCGCTGGGCCTCTGCCATTACAGGAGCAGCACAGAAGAATCCAGTGAGCTCAGAATGGGGTACTAGACCTCAGAAGCCCATCTGATCTCAGGTTCAAGCTGCTGAATGAGGATACTGTTGCCTAATTCTGCCAAATTGAAGGTTGTCTGAATCTTGCTCCTCAAATTTTGTTGCATCTTTTCCCGGAGATGCCTTGGGCCCATGCTACATCTATGCCAGGAAGATCCACTTAGAGTCTAAGTCTTAAAAGGACAACTTGCAGATCAACATTTAATCACAGCTGACACAACATTGTGAATATAATTAACACCACCGAATTATATATTTGAATGTAATTAAAAGCGGAAATTTTAGGTTGTACATGTTACTAGAATAAAAATGTTTTTAAAAACCATAGGACTGTAAACACAATGAACCCTAATGTAAACTATGGAATATAGTTAATAGTATAATCATAATAACTTTGTTTCATCAATTGTGACAAAGCTACCACAATAATGCAAAGTGTTACTAACAGGAAAAACTATGTACAAGAGGAGTGGTGGATATAAGAACTCTGTGTTTTCTGCATGATATTTCTGTAAACCTACAACTTCTATAATAAAAAATAAATAAATTAAGAATATTAAAAGAATGGCAGCTGGCTAAGGTGGAACACCTTCGAGTAGGAAAGAGATTAATGTTTTATTATATTCACTTGATCCATTTACCTCCTGTCAAGTTCACTCCTTGGGTATTTTGTAGCATTTATTCCTCTGGTTTTCCTTGCAAATTTAAAAATTAACTTTATTGTGTGAGTCCGAAATGAAGAAAGCTAACATTTAATGGGTAGTTGAAAATAGTGCCAGGCGCTAACCGTGGTAGCTGCTGGTTATAATTTTAAGACTGAGATAACTAGGAGTTGGTCCCCTCTAAACAGAGGTAACCACATGTTCCCCAGCCCTAGGCAGTGTGATCAAAAGAAGATTCAAGACTCTCCTTTAAATCCACCCATCACTACCTGTGTGACCTTGGGCAAGTCACCTCTGATACTCTTCATCTGGGAAGTGGGATGATGCCAAATTCAGCAGATTTATGAAGTTTTTGCAGAATAATCATAGTCAGTAAATGCAGTGCATCCAAAACGATCCTGGTCACAGAGATCATCAATGTTTCTTTCTTTTCCCCCTCTCCGCCTTCCCACCAAACACATACACTGTCTTCCTTGGGGACCAGACCCAACACCTGGGAGCCATGATTTGGAATCACAGAACCAGGTTAAAGCCCTGCTGTGCCCTTTCCTAGCTGGGTATCACTGGGCAAGTCACTTTGCCTCTCTGAGCCTCAGGTTTCTCAACTGTAACATGGGAATTGTACCCTCGCCTTTCTCACGGGGTTGTTGTCATAGTTCAAGAGAGAGGGCCTCAGTTAAGGCAGTGGTAATAGTGAACAAAAAAAATAAAAATCACTTTCATGGCTGGTTAGCTGCCTCTATTTATCTCCTGTGAGAGAAGGGGTTCCTAGGACTGAAAACAGTCCTCTTTGCAGAGGTTCTGGCTTGTCTACCTGGAACACTTGGTATGCAAACGAGCAGCATGTTAGAAATTGCAAAAAAAAATGTACCAGAGCAGGATCAGAAGACACAGAATTCTGGCCTGTGCACAGGCCATGGGGAATCTAATCCAAGTGAATTTACATGATAGTAATGATGTGTGGTTTTGAAAGGGCTTCAGTTTCCCCAACTCTAACACAGGAGAAAGGTGTGGTGCAGGTGGAATCTTTAAAAAATCTGATTCTGGTCTAAAATTCCACATTCTCTGAATTTCTGGTCACATTCCTACCCTCTTTCCCATGGCCAAGGCCTCTAACAGCACTGTTCATTGTCCACAATGAACAAAGAATGGGGAGGAGGCCTGTAAAGGCTTAGTTAAAAATCCCTTGAACTGTTGAACTGCTTCCTGCCCATCTGATAGAACTGATTGTGTAATAGTGTTACCAAGATGAAGCATTACCCTAAGATCAGCACTCATAAGAATTTCCACCTAACCTTTGTCTGAGCTATGTTTGCTTTCAGAAATTAAGTGCAGGAAGCCAGTAACCATAAGAGCAGCCCAAACGATCACGGTTATGCACTTGTGCAGAAGTGCCGAGTGCAGACAGAAAGTACTAAAGTGACGAGCATGGATAGAAGGTACCAAGTGTTGAGTGCAGATGGTGCCAAGTCACAGAAAGACCATCTGTACATGCCCAGGCCATGCCCCCTCATCCCCTATAAAATGATCTCACTCAATTCCAAGCCAAAGAGAAGGAGAAATGACTCAGACACCCAGTGGAGGATTTGATTCTGGCCTGTAGTCAGCGTGCCCTCTCTATTGACTTCATTGAGTAAACGATGGTTTCCCAGCTCCAAACTACTTCTGGGGGCACCATGGACACCTGGCATTGGACACATGGGCCAAAGCTCAGTTGAACAAAAGCATTTTTAGGAAAATGATTGCCTCCACCTACCCATCAGCATGTCCTTGGAATTCTGGATGATCCAAGAACTGTGGCTGAACCCAGGCGAGGAGACTAGGACTTCTGTGTATGTCTTCCCTGCCTTCCCTTCTGGCAAGTAAAATGTCGAGGAAGTGCAGGGAAAGGTTTATTTGCAACCGCAGGTACCCACTGGACAAAAATAATCAGTTAACACTTCCACAATTTGAGAAACTTCATATATATTTACCCATATATCTAGGCATAAACGTTCACTGCATCATGAATAAAGTATATGTACTATTTTAAGCCTCTTAGCAATCATCCTATAATTGAGTCTCCTCCCTCCATTTGATGTGAGAACTCCTACCAGAACCTCAGGGAAGATCATGTCCTATGTGACTTTACATTGGCACAATAAACATGTCATTGAAAAGAGAAAAGGAAAAAGAATCTCACTCACCTCCCTTTTGGGAGAAGTTGCCTTTAGGATGATTCCACCCGACTCTATTCTTTAACCAAAGAATTAAAGTTCTTTGCTCCACCAAATCTCATTTCTTTCTACTGTTGCAAGCGACACCATATAGGAGACTCATTTCCAGGGCCCGAACCAAGGAGAGTCAGTAATAAAGGACAGCCTGTCTGATGGCTAGTGTTATCACTGGAGAGCAACAAAATAATGTCAGAAAACCCCAACCAATATCCCTTGAAACTTCAGTATCAAAGGAAAATTAAAAAGCACAAGTGACCACCTGCCAAACTTGGATCCTGTTCCTACTGGAACTCCCTGCCTTCGGCCTAAGCAGTGGTTCTCAATTGCCATCACCCAGGAACTTGTTAGCCACATTCCAGCCCCACTCCAGATTCACGAAATCATTAGCAACTCTGGGAGTGGAGCCTCCCAAGTGACTGATGCATATTCAAATTCGAGAACCATTATCCTAAAGAAACTACCAATATCTTTTAAAGCACAAAGTCCTGACTTGCTCATCAAGGTCCTGGGGTTGCTTTGGGCTGAGCCAGTACATGAGTTCGCACCAGGTTCTGCCACTTCCTAGCTGTGGGACCCTGGGCACAGTCTCAGTTTGCTCACCTGCAAGAGGGAGATAATACCTATGGAATCAACTGCCCTGAGGTTAGAAATAACACATGGATGAACTGTGCCACTAAAAGGTATTTAGCCCTAGACTGCATTTGTTTATAAGCCCCAGAAAACATCCTGGACTTTGTCACACTTCTCTGGACACAGTAAGTCCCTTAAGTCCTCTCAAGTCTCACGTTTGTATCCAAGGACTCAAAGAAAGCCAAGCAAATTCTGCCCTCTAACCTAAGGGGCCCAGGGGTGAAATGGCCTGCCCAGGCCGTGGTCAAAGGGTGGATCGGCTTCCTCCGGCCTTGGAGGTCAACTCGACCGATCCCCTCCTTTTCTGTGAAGGGACGGCGCAAGGAAGGCCTTGCTCCATGTCGCCACGCGAGACGGTGGCGGAGCTTGGCCCGGACCAGGTCCCCTCACTCTTGGTCCAGGGCTTTCACCCCGCGTCCTCGCTGACTCCTTCCGCCCCAGGTCAAAGGTCGCCAAGGATCACGCTACACACCTCCACTACGCCGTCCGAGGGACTCGCCCCGGCCCAGCATCCCCACCCGGAGCAGCCCAAGCTCCCCCCGGCCGGAAGTCCCGGGCCTCTCCGCCAGCCGCGCGCGCGGCACCAGGCGTGCTGGGCAGCTCCTCCCGCGGCCAGGCCGCCCCCTGGCGGGCCCGGGGCGCGCAGCAGTCGCAGGGCCGGCCGCTCCCCCACTCCCCGCCGCCGGGCGGAGTCGCCGCTGCTCCGGATCTGCGTCCCCACCTCCGAGACCCCCGCCCCGCTCCGGGCGAGCTGCCAGGAGGGGCGGAGCAGGGCGGCGGGGCGGCAGGTCGGGCCGTGGTGGATGCTGCCGGCTGTGGGCCTGGCGAGGGCCGCGGGCGCGGGGCGCGGGGCTCCGGCGGCCGCTGATGGGAGGCGGCGCCCGGGCGGGCGAGCGACGGCGCCGCGGCCACCATGGGGAACAAGCAGACTGTCTTCACTGAAGAGCAGCTGGACAACTACCAGGTGAGCCCGGCGCGTTCGGGCCCCCAGAGCGACGCCCCCTCGCCCCCGCCCCCTTTTCCCCTGCCTTTAGCCGAGGCCTCCCGAAAGGCAGTTCACCTGGATTCACATTCTGCCTCTGCTCGCGGCATGACCTTGTGCCTGTGACTTCCCCTCGCCGAATCTCAGTTTCCCCATCTGTGGAATGAGCGCTTTCCATTTGGAAGATTGAGGCGCTCCTCCCTCCAGCTACTCCACCTCTCTCCCCCATTCAGCCTTCTTTTTCCTGGCCCCGGGCTGGACCAGAACCCCTTACAAGCCACAGAACCCCTTACGGCCACCCTGGCACAGAGATGGAGGATCAGGAAACATGGGCTGGACCGAAGACCACCCCCACCACCCCCACATCTCCCCCTTATCCTGGGAAGGCAGAGGCAGCCCAGGAGAGTGAGTGTCTGTGAAGCAGAAATCAGCTGGGGCCACATCTGGATGGGAGTGGGATGCATCAGCCCCCAAATGCAGTCTTAAGTTGAGGGCATCTTATTTTTTTCTGTTGGAGTCTCTCCCTCTGCCCCAAGAGCTTCTTGGCAGCATGGAAATAACTGGAACAAGAGGGCAAGTCAGGTACCCGCCTTACATGGCCATTTCTCCAAACTCCTTCAGGCCCCCAGCAACCACCCCTTACACCCCCCACACACACATCCTCTGCACCCAGATCTCCCTGCCTCCAGAGCCAGCTCTCCAAATCAGCGATCATAATGCCCTCCCACCCATGTAAAAACTTTTCTGTGGTTGTCCATTTCCTGAAGCCTTGGCCCAGACCAGGCCAGCCCCAACCCCAACCCCCACCCCCAGCCTCAGCCTACCCAGGACCTCCTCTGCCCTCTGCACTGCAGCCACTCCACAACTATTTGCAGTTCCCTGGACTCACCAGGCTGTTTCTTTCCTCCCTCCTTTTGCTCATGCTGATTCCTCAGCCTGAGATGCCTCTTCCCCCTCTCTCCATGATATGTTTCTCATCCTTCAAGGACCAATTCTAATGCCTCCTCGGTACTCCCCAACTCAGAAGGGCCTGGACTATGTTGGCTCCTGTGAACCTAGGAGAGCTGAGCACCAGCAGGGTCTCCAAAAATGCCTGTTGCCAAACGGGGCTTGAAATGTGGGTCTTCTGATGTAGGTGTGGAAATAAGATAAAGGCCCTTTCTCCTCCTGGAAGTCCTAGTTGCCAGTGATACAAATTTGTCAGCTCCCCATGGGAGGCCCTGGGAAGAAAGGGGGCAGCCACATTTATGTGTGTCAAACACTATACTTTGATGTCCTCCATACATCAACTCATTTGATCATCACAGTGAGGTGGAGTATTAACCCCATTCTACAGAGGAGTAAATGGAGGCCAAGGAGCCTTCAGTACCCTGCCAAGTCAGAGCTTACGTGGGAATTTGAATGGTGAATCCAAGGCTCTCACATCTCACTTGGGATGTACCCTATGTGTTCTTTGTTCCCAAAGCATTCCAGTCTGGAAAGACAAACCCTGGCCTCCAGTGTAGCCCTTGTGATAGAGGCAGGTGGTGGAGTGTGTTTTTAGGAGAGGCTGGTGGGCAGTGCTTTGACTGACAAGTTCAGGTTCAGAAACAGTGCCTCACTTGGGCAATCCCTTGAAAGATAGATGAGATTTTGCCCACAAGAGCCCAGAAGGAGGCATTGCAGGTGGAGGGGACAGCCTGGATAAAGGCTTGGAGGTGGGCTCAGGCAGGCAGGCAGGCAGACGGTGCTGAGAAGTGAAGAGTAGCTCCATGGGGGCAGGGACTCAGACCAGCCTGGCATTGGGTTACCCGTTGGAGCCAGTCTGGTGTTGGTTTCTGATCCTTTGCCAGAGCAGGGTGGGAGAAATGAAAGCTATGAAACCTGAGAGCCCCACATCCTCCCTCTGGCTCTCCAGACAGCCGCAGGCCAGGTGAGATTGGGAGTTACTCTGGGCTATAGCCACCCCTTTTCTGGAGTGACCTCCAAGGCTGCTTCTGTCTTCCTAGCCTGATGGTAGATGGGCTCCCAAGGCGGGGTGCCCCCCTCCCCAGACCCTTTGTGGTAATGATTTCCAAAATTAAGTCTTCTTCCCAGACTACTCCTCTGCCTTCCAGATCCATCCCCCAGACCCCTCAAACCTAACAACCTTCCCCAGAACCCTGTGTGGCCTCTCCAGCTGTCCCAACTCCCTGTTCTCCCTAAGTCCACTTTTTCAGTTAAGAGCAAGACCTGTGACTCGGCCTCTTTAGTATCTCACCTGGAGTCACCTCTTCTGCATCTCTGCAGCCACAGCCCTGGGCCAGGCCTCCTCAGTCTCATGGGAGCTGAAGTTATCACTACTTCCTTCCTCACCTCTCCTCTGGCTGCCACAGTCCTTGTTCTCTCACTCTTTCTCTTTCCTTTCTTTTCCCCTCTCTTCCTCTCTCCCTTCCTTCCTTCAATAGATACAATATGCATCACCACCGTAAAACAATTTTTTCTATAAAAATAACCCATGGACAAAGTTGCATTGTGTGTCTATTAACCCTATTGCCTTGGAAGATCTTAGGAAGTTGTCTAGGTTGCCTGGGAACAGAAATGCAGAGTCAAGGGGGAAGGTTCTTTCTAAAATACAGCTATGACCCTTTCCTCTCTCCCTGTAATTCCATTGTCTTGGGAGAGCCACCTGAGTGAAGTCCATAGCAGTGCTTGGCACAGCCTGGTCTGGGCTCAGCTGGCCCCCAGCCTCTTTTCTCATCCCCTTCCCTGGCACTTCAAGTTCTAGATACACTGAGGGCTTCTGAACAAGCCCTCCCTCAGCTCTGCCCTTGATCACCCAGTGCCTTCCCTTTGCTCTTCACTAACCTAGACTGACCGGGCCTTGCCTCCCTGGGAGAGTGTCTCTGACTTATCCTATGCTTATTCGTTTGGCTGGGCGTATTTCAGTGGTCCTGTGACGCACAAACACCATGCTTCTTGTGGCCATAGAATCGTTCATACCAGGTCATCACCATCTGTTTACAATTCACCTCTCTCCCAGTGTGTCCCCTGCCCAGGCACAGTAGAGGTACTCGGAGGGTGTTGTAGAATGAATGAACAAAGGAACACTTGTTAAGGCACAGCCTTAAGGAGGGTAAGTCCTGAGTTCACGTCATTACTGGGCTGTTAATATTGTAGGCTTTAGCAAGTCACTGTCCCCTTCTGGGCTGTTCTGGTTTGCTAATGCTGCCATTATGCAAAATACCAGAAGTGGTGTTTTATAAAGGGGATTTATTTGGTTAAAATTTAAAATTCTGAGGTCATAAAAGTGTCCAAACTAAGGGATCAACAAGAGGATACTTTCACTGAAGAAAGGCCAGTGGCGTCTGGAACACCTCTGTCAGTTGGGAATGCACGTAGCTGGTGTCTGCTTGTCCTTTGTTCCCGAGTTGTGTTTCAAAATGGATTTCTTCAAAATGTCTCCGGGCTTCTGTCTTCGCTCCTCTCTCTCAGCTCCTGTGTGTCCTTGCTTCTTTCTCCCAGGGTGTTTCTCTCTAAGCATCTGGGGGTCCTCTCTTAGCTTCTCCAGGGCAAACTCTGGGCTTCATTTCTTCGCTTAGCATCTCCAGACATCCTTCTGTCTGCATTTCCAAGCATTTCCAAGTGTCAGTGTCTGTGTTGGCTCTGGAGCTCTCTTAAGTACTCCAGTGAACTCATCAAGTCCCACCTTGAATGGGGGGGGTCCATACCTCCATGGAAATAATTTAATCAAAATTTAACCACTGTTGGATGAGTTGCATCTCCATGGAAACATTCAATCAAAAGTTTCCACCCAAAAAGATTTGGTTAAAAGATCATGGCTCTTCTGGGGTCCATAACAGTTTCAAACCAGCACATTGGCCTCAGTGTCACCACCTCTAAAATGGAAATAACTACTCACTCTGCTATGCTCACATCACAAGACTCTTGTGGGGATAAACTGAGACCACTTTGGAGCCTGACCGAGAGCTGGTGTGGCAGTCAGGTGGGCAGCGTGAGGCCTGAGCTGCCAGGGCTGGGTGGAGAGCAGGCTTCCAATGTGAGAGCAGCCATGGCGGGGGCTTGGCTCCTGACCACTGGCACAGGAGACCCTGTGTGTATGAGATGAGGGCAGGGAGGCTGCCTGGAAGGAGTAGCCCTTGAGTTGACCTTTGAAGATTGAGAAGGATTTTGGATAAGCTGGGAAAAGGGTAAGGCACTCCAGTTGGTGGATAGTCCTGGAGGCTGAACTCAAGCCTTAAGTGGAATTCTTACTATAACAACCAGCCTGCCCTCTTGGGCTATTTTCTGCTGCCAGAGTCCTAAGAGGCCCCTTTTCCTGGGCTAGGCTCCCTCCCTACCCCACTCCCAGCCCTCATGACCCTGCCCTGCCTGAAGGCCCATCCCTGTGAACTGCCAGGAGCCATGCAGTGATGGGAACATTTGCTCTCTGAGAGAAGTATAAGCAGGAATTCCTGCAGACGTGTGGCTGCAGCTCCCTGGGCAGCTAAATGTGTGGAGGGGAGCAGGATCTTTGTTTGGTAACTCCAGAGTGGGTCATACGCATAGCTATAGACTCTGGGGAGATGCCCCGGCCATGGGGTAGACAGGGCTGTTGCACCCAAGTGGAAGACAGAACCCCCATCAGCCATGACCTTCCGGCTTCCCGCACCTTCTCTCACCTGCCCCTCACGTGTGTCCCTTTCAGAGAGCCACTATCCCCGTTTGGCAGATGCAGACACCAGGGCTCAGAAAGAAGAATGACATACATAAAGGCCCAAAGCAAAACTAGAGTTTGAATCTGACTGGTAAACCTACTGTCCTTTTCCTTTGCCGTGCTGTCAGATACTCAGATGCCTGAAAAGCTTTTAAAGGCATCTGCTATGTTAATCCCTGTGAGTTGCCTCCTGGGATGAGTCCCAGGGAAACAAGACAACAGAAGAAAAAGTAAAACATCAGTCTATGAGCCGGTTCATAGCAGCTTTAACAGTAATGGTGAAAACGTGGACATTGCTGTTGATAAATGTTCAGAAAGAGGAGAGAGGTTAGATTAAGCAGGGGCAAATGCCTTCACTGGGATGTTCTGCAGCCACTGAAATGAAAATACGACTGCTCTGGATGGTATATGTGGAAGTGGTCTGGTCACTCATCCCACAAGTCTGTATTGAGTGCCTACTGTGTTCCAGGTACTAGGAATACACAGCAGAAGCAGGGCATGGAGTGCTCGGTGTGCAGTGGTCACAGGTGGGCTGCAGCTCTGTTTGTGGTCCTGAGGCAGTGGTCAAGCTGCACACAGGCCCAAGTTCCAGTCCCAGCCCTCCCAGGCTCATGTGCAACCTAGGGCAAGTTATTCCACTTTGCTGAGCCTCAGATTCCCCATCTGTGAAATAGGGAGCTAATGTCTGCCCCCATAGGCTGGTGGTGAGGATTAAACACACTTGGATATTCCAAACCCCCAGCACCATGCCAGGCCCCCGTGCTCTGCACATGGGAATCACCTAGGGGGCTTTGCCAACTGCTAATGCCTGGATCCCACCCTAAGGGATTCTGATTTAATGGGTCTGAGTTCAGACTGGAGCTCAGTGATTTTTTAAAAGCCCCCCAGGTGACTCTGGAGAGGACCCCCAAAATGAGCTTATAATCTGGGATGAGCTCAAGAGCCAAGTGCTGCCCCCACCCTGAGTAATGCCCACCTGGAGTCCCCAACAGCTGCTGCCCTCAGCCTGTGTCCAGAGGCTACTGGTTCCTCTTCGGGGCTTGACCCTCTTCCTCTCCTGCCCCTCTTCTCCTCCTCTCCTCCTTCACCCACACCCCAGGCCTCTCCATTCCCCTGCGTGACCTCATCTACTCCTGTGGTTTCAGATACCAGACGTCTGCCGATGCTTCCCTGTCTATGTGTCTGGGCTGCTCAGCCTGTGAGTGCGGGGCTGCTGCCTGTGGCCACTTGGGACACATAGCGCCCAGCTCCAGGGAGACTGTTCTCAGGGGCTCTGAGGGAGTGGCGCCATCTGCACAGCGTGGTGGCCCTGGGCGTCCTCACTCCTAAGTTTATCTCCTGAGTTGTCTCCCAGCCCCTTCCCCTGTTATTCCCCAGGGTACCCCGCTGGCCCTTAAACTGACCCATCCACCTCTGAATTCTCCATTTTCCTCTTAAATGTGCCCTCCAAGCATGCTGCCGAGCTCCCCATGCACACAGCTCACGGGTCCAGCTTAGCTCTGTCAAAAGCCTCAGGAGGCATCTTCTGGACCCACTAGAATCTGCTGTCCGCAATGAGTGGAAGCAGGGGTGGGGGGGGCAGGGTACTAGTGATCTTTCTGCCCCCAGTTCAGGGCTGTCCCTGTGAGGCCCTGTCAAGGGCTCTGAGGAAGGAAGGAGCCGGGACATGCACAACCGACTGTGTGCTTGTGTTTTCTTTCAACAGGACTGCACCTTCTTCAATAAGAAGGACATCCTCAAGTAAGTGCTGGCCTCGTGTTCACCCCTTTGGCGCTGGGCTTGGGGGTGGGTGGGGCTAGGGGACCTGGACTGGGCTGGCTGTTGGGAGCTGGAGTTGAGGAAATGCATCAGCTTCCGTCAGGAGGCCAAGATCAGGCCTCAGCTCCACTGCTGGACTGCTGTGTGGACTCAAGAACTTCCTGCCCCATCCTGGGGGGGCCCCAGATCTTTCCACCGGAAATTGAGCTCCTGCTTACTGGCTGTCAGGCTCTGTGGGGGATGGTTTCAGGCACATTTTCATTTAATTCTCACTGTGACCTTGTGAAAGGGAATCCTTTAATTCCCATTTTACAGATTAGGCTTATCAACTTGGCCAAAATTACGTAGCCATTGACTGACACCATGGACCATCGTGCACCACTGTCCCAGGGCCTGCTACAGCAGAATCCCTGTCTGTTATGGCAAGGGGTCTCTACGGACTCTTTGACTCTGACATCCTCCCATTCCTGGAAGGCCGGAAAGTCAGGGGCTTGGACTGAAATCCCCCCTCCACCCCTGAGCTGTCCACCAGGGGTCTCCTCCCTCTCCAGCAGCCCTTCTCCTTGGGGGTGGGAGGTGGGCCCAGACTGGAGAGAAGAGGGAGGCTGGCAGCCTTAGTGGGCAGGAATCACAGAATGCAGGAAACCTGGCCCCCACAGGCCTCGCTCAGCCCCTCTGCCCAGGGTATCAGGTGGCACTGAAAGCCAGCAAGGTCTCAGGATCACTTTCCCTGGAGATCGATGGACAGGCTGGGCTGGAGCCTGCTCCAGCTTCCCACAAGGGCTGAGCTGCCCCAGGCTGTCCCCTGGGTGGGTGGAGGAAGAGGAAGGGTGAGGCAAAGACCCCAGGCCTTGGCATCAGTAGACCTGGCTGGACTCCCACTTCCTGGCTCTGTGGCTTTGGGCAAGCATTTGCCCCTCCCTGGGCCTCAGTTTCTTCTGTAAAATGGAGATAATGTTACCTGTCCTTATAGCATTGCTGAAAGGCAGGAACATGGAGTATGAGATTCGATAAATGGGATTTGGCCTGTGGCTTGAGTGCTGTGTGGGGTGGGGTCCCCATTCAAACACGATGATTCTCAGAACTGTAATTACACAACCGTTACCCCTGGCATTCTTGTGGTCCCTCTTCCCTTTCAGAGTTCTTGGCACAAATCTTCATTTGAGCCTCACCACAGGGAGTTCCCCTTTACTCTGCCCACCTCTGTGGATGACAAGCACAGGCTGCTTGTCTTCTGAGACTTGTGACCATTTCTGTCCTGGCAACAAAACCCCCTTGCCTCCAGGTCTTTGCACTGCCCGCTGGTGTGCCCTTTCTTATCTCCTCTACCTGGAACATTCTAATGCATCCTTCAAGATCCAGCTCCAAAGCCATCTCCCCCAACTCCCCGCCACCCAGCTCTCACATAGCTACTCCTCCGGTCTTTTCAGAGCTCCATGGGCTCATCATGGGCTCTTGTGCCCAGCTCCCTCCTGTACTGGGAGGTCCTTGCAGTTAGGTGGGTCCCAGTACCAGCCCCCCATGCCTGGCAGTTAGCCAGGAGTGGGTGGGTGAAGGATGTGTAGGGTGGACCAGGAGAGAGCATTCCAGGCCAGGCAGCATCAATATCAAAGACATGGGCCTGCTCTCCCCATGTCCCTGAGTGGTCAGAGTTAGGGCAGTAGTGTTTCCAAAGAGGACCAGAGGGCCAGGATTTGGACTCAAAATGAAAATGTAATAGGCCTTGGTGGGGAGGGAGAACTTGAGTTGGTGGTTGGAGTGGGGAGTGGTGTGACTCCCGTAGTCCTGGCCTGCCCAACTCTGACACTTTAGCATCCCTTTCAGCCTCTGTGGCTCCACATCTGGAGGCTGGAGGTGCTTTGGAGGCCTCAGAGCTGAGCTCGGAGCAGAGGACAAGCCTGGGGTCCAAGAAAGGGGAAAAGGATTCCTCCAGGCAACTGGATACCCATTCCTG